>WOGR01001435.1:0-19932 GCA_015342045.1 Leptinotarsa lineolata | reverse complement strand
CTGTTCCAATTGGTATTGGAAATACTATACCAAATATATCAATATCAATCATATGCAACTTCAGTGGTTTTGGGCCCTACTCATCAAGCTTATATTTCATAGATATGACTTTGACATAGTTTGGAACAATTTTCAAGAATGGGTCCTTGAAAATTTTTCAGTTTCAAACATGGGCAGTGAGCTACAGGAGATGGTCCACCCTTTATATATACTTCATCCCCTGAAGAAGCCAACTTGGTTGGTGAAACGTGCGTCAATTTTGGTGATTGGCAACAATGCTTGCTTTGGATTCATTTTACGCTATAGGTTCCTGTTCCACCTTCCACAATAATCAGTATATAGGATGAAAAAAATAACTTTTGTCTAATTTCTACTGATTTTTACTTGTTACGAACGGTTTCAAGTAAACTTGAGAGCTTATTTTAATGAAGCTTGTAGCTTTTTATATTTAGAAATGTCTATATTATGATTGATATAAACTAACGATTTTATTATTGAATAATGTGTCCATGTACTAGATCAGGGGTTCCCTAACTTATTTGAAACACGCCCACATTTCTGACAGGCGTTAATCTCAGTTGAGCCTTTCAATTAAAAACACATTTTATTTATTGGTCGTATCAAGTAATCTAGAACGCATTTTCTCAGTGATCGCAGGTTTTTTATACTTAACTATACAAGTGGCCCACGCCCCCCTTTGAAAATCTCTACGCCCCCCTTGGGGGGCCCGCCTTACAGTTTGGAAACCCCTATACTAGATTATTTCATAATTTCCATCAATTCTTGAAAATAAGCAATCAAAACATTTTCGGAGAATGTCGAAATATCATTTGTATTTCTCCAGTCCATAATTCACTGATTTAGTTTTTCATACACATTCTTAGATTTTTGGGATGAAATATTTTGTACTGCTATTTGTCCGATATGAGTAGAGGAGTCGATGGTAATTATTTTATATCACTGATATCAGACATTTTGATAATATAATTATTGAAGTTTAGCTATATACTACCTATCTACTAATATTGACAAATGAAACAATTAAATAGGAATCTAGCACAAAAGCTAAATGAACGACATGCTTGGATGAACAATTTCAGGTTTCTATTGATTAAAAATCTGTATCATAATTGATCTCATTATGAAACGGATTATGGGCATATAAGTGTATTATTATCGTACGGGTGTGGAAAAAATAATTCAAACTTCTGATCAATACGGCATCAACACATAAAAACCTTGACACTATGCATCGATAATTAAAGTGATATTCTCATGTGCAGAAAAATTATTTGAATCATTATTTTCAGACAGGAACAAATCCTAATGTGGCACGAAGAAGTTACATTGTTGGAGCTTCTTTTGAGGAAAATATCGTGCCTAATATCACAGCCTGGTTCAATAATGATCCTTATCACAGTCCTGGGATATCATTGGGTTTGGTATTGGACAGCGTGTATCAAAAACTATTCAAGGAATGTAATAATGAATGCAGCCTTAAATTCACTAATCACCCATTCCCTTATACGGCCCAGACCCAAATCAATCAACTCCTCACCGGACAATCTATGGGATTCCAGTTAGCAACCAATGTTGGATTCAGTATGACTTTTGTTTCTAGTTTTTATGTCATTTTCATCGTGAAAGAGATCAAAAGTGGCTCTAAACACTTGCAATTCGTTTCGGGAGTTAATCCTTACGTATTTTGGATTACGCAAATCTTATGTGATTTTTTAACATACCTAGCAACAATAATCATATACCTTATCACGATGGTGTGTTTTCAAGAAGATGGGTACAACACTGCTGATGACGTCGGTAAGTATATCAAAAGTGAAGTGTTCCACACAAATTTCTTGATTTTTTTTCGAAATTTTACTGTTTTTTTCTTTATAAACAATTTGTGAGGAAATTAACAAATTTTTGTTGTTTGAAGGTATTATTTTTAGGTATATTTTATGCTATCCTACGGTCTTATTTGTAGCTTTCAGTATCTTCCTATCAAAGCAAAAAACAGTGTTACGTCATTTTAAAAAAGAAATGAAATCAGGATGACTTTAATGAAATTAATGAAAACACTTTCATCTAATTTCCACTAGTTTTTTTTCACGGCCGGTTTCGGGTTTTATGCCACTATCAAATATAAACTAACATTTGAAATCTGAGAACGAGGTTATACAGGGGGTTTGTAGGTGAGCTGGAAGGTTAGGTAGTTAAATGAACAAGGGTGCCAACTATCATTTTCATCACAGAAGATTAAAGGGGCTGTCAAACTTATAAATTAAAGAGTGGAAACCTGCATAAATCGAGTTGCTCATTTGGAGGTAAATATTTCGGGTTTTCAGTATATTCATTGATTTCCATGGCTTCCAACAAATAAATTTTTCCTTCCTTCACCTGAAAAGAATTTCCAGGATGAACTTGGAATAATTGAACAAATTGAGGTAAACAATCAGGTACCAGTTTCTCTAATAGAAAAGATGATATCAATTAAAACAAATAGAACACTTATAACTGAATCATACCCAAACATCAGAGAATACAATACATATAAATACAGGCCGAAAAAAAGGTAACTGTCATCGAAAACAATACAATGGTCTGAGAAAATTTACGGAGACTCTCGCTCTTTTCGAGTTATACGGGGAATCTGAAAATGCTGTTTTTCGTTTTTTTCGAATTGAATTGTTATTTCTGAGAATATTAAAGAAGGAAAAAGGAAAATGTTATTCTATTCGAAGTAAACTATGACGATATAATGATCAATATACGATAAAACATTTCGTGTCAACATGGCCCCCATCAATTTTTTTAAATAATAGGTAATATATCACATTTGATAATTTTATAGCGTTCCATTTGAGATAATATGTACCAATCATCAAACGTAATATTACGATTTGTGCCAGATACAGATCTAATCAACCTTTGCACTAGTTCAAAAGGTGAATTACTGTATACATATACTTTTTTAATGGGATTGTATTGGTAACTTTTGAACTATGAGAGTTAGAAGGTCGGTCAAATGGAGAAGAAGTTGCATTCATTGAATCATTGTCAAGTAGTTCAAACAAATCGAGAATATCAGAGCCGGTTATTGTTATATCATAGGAAAACTAAATTATGTTATTTTGATTTTTCATTTTTTCCCACGTTATTTCAAATATTATCAAAAAATGTTACCGAATTTTTTTTTCTATTCGAATTTAAATTCTCCTCAACTTGACGTATTCAGATTTTCTATCCAACGTTTCGTACTCTCTTGGCCATCCTCGGCCTCTTTTTTTTAATACGGACCTGTATATTTTATAACACTTCGAAATAATGTTTAACGCTGAATTCAACGTTGATATCAATCAATGTCATCAAAAGTTGATTTTCAGGTGATTTTGGCCCTTACCCAAATTTCTTTGAGTCGGATCTGTATTACATTTAGCTATATGCATGCATGCAATATAAAATGCACATACAATGCACATACATACAATATACATGCAATATATTTCGATGAGATAATCAACGCATTTAACTTAAACTGAATGGATTTTATCAGAATCAAAGGAAGAAGCAAGTAAAAATTACTTATATATTTCAGAAGAGGAGAAAAACCTAATTCATAATAAATAAACGAACCTATCACTCATTTTGAAGACAAATTAAATGATTATTCGGAAGTAAATGAAAATTATCGAAGTAAGCGTTCGAAATGTCCACCATTTTGTAAAATGCGCTTTGCGGTTCTGGAACTCAAACTTCTTATACATTTGCTTATTTCATCCCCTTGAATACCTTCCAATGCATTCTCAATCTTCTCGCGAATATTCTGTAATTTGATTCATCGGAACAAACGACAAATCCAATAATAGTTACTTCTCGCGAGAAGATGAGAATGCATTGGAAGTTATTCTAGGAGACGAAATAAGCAAATGTATAAGAAGTTTGAGTTTCAGAACCGTAAAGTCCAATTTACAAAATGGTGGTCATTTCCAATACTTACTTCATTTATTTTCATTTACTTTCGAATAATCATTTGATTTTTCCTCTTTTGAAATATTTAAATAATTATTACTTGTTTCTTGCTTTGATTCTGATACGTTCCATTCAGTTAAACATAGATGAGTTGATTTTCTTATCGAAATGTATTGCATGTTGTTAATTAAACTAAAGGTAAATCAAATATAGATCCGAACCAAAGAAATTTGGATAAGGGTCAAAATCACCTGGAAATCAACTTTAAATGACATTGTATGATATATCGTCGAATTCAGAGTGAACAGTTATTTCGGAAAATGTCATAAAATATGCGTGTCCGTATTGAGAGTATGAAACGTTGGATACGAAATCTGATTACGTCAAATTGAGGAGAATCACCTACTGAATGAAATATATCTGCAACATTGTTTGATAATTTTTCAAATAACGTGGAAAAATATGAAAAATCAAAATGACAGAATTTACTTTTCTTATGATATCCCAATAACCGGCCCTGATATTCTCGATTCGTTTGAACCACTTGACAGTACTTCTATAAATGCAACTTTTTTACCATTTGACCGACCTCCTAACTCTTATGGTTTAAAAGTTACCAATACAATACCATTAAAAAAGTGGCCACCCTGTATAGAGAGGCACAATTCGTTAGGAAGCATATGGCTCCGGAAGTGATGTCAAAACTATCTCAATTGACTAGCTAATTTTTCAACAGTCTCACTGGGTAAATTTATTTGATCTTGTTGTTGCCTTCGTGTATGCATCGAGTATATTCTTGTTTCTCTTGCAGTGCATCTTTATGGATGACAGTCGTTTGGGATACAAGTCGAAAACGCCGATATTCACTAGAAAATATCCATAACTCGTTTTTATTATGTTTTTCAGTTCCAAATTATCACTGAAAAAAAAAACACCAAATCATAATTGTGCGGTGGAAATATCAATATCTTACCTAATATCTTCCTGTATCTTTTTCAAGGTAACCATTAAAGAACAGTCTTTCATTATAACCGATATCAGATAAGGTATGAATGCCAGATCCATCTCTTCCTGACTGCGATTAGTATCGCCTAGCATCATGATCATACATTTCAAGCAAACATGTTTATTATCGATTTTGTCTAACAACATATTGATATAGTTCCAGTCTTTTATATCCTCTCTGTGCAACAATTTCTCGTAGTAGAAGCTCCCTTCGGTGTCCAACATTTGAATGGACAGGATCTTTTCCAGGACGCAGCCTTTAGGTAGGGCGCTTTGAGCCCCCGACTGTTGAATAATTTTGTTCCATTCGCAGAACAGTTTTTCTTCACAGTGTTCAACAAAGTCTACGTTCATAATATTCGTTACTAAGGACTGTCTAACGAGCTCACAAAATTCATCTATCAGTCTAAAACAAGGGGAAATTGAAGGAGTGACAGTGTGAGAATAAAAATTTTGTGCGCTATTACCTTTCTTGGTCCTCACTGTGGTCTTCAAATAAACTCCGGACAATGTGAGAGAAATCCAATGGAGATTTTTCTCCGTATACGAGAGTTCCGTTTTTGAAAACTTGGAAATTGTTCTGTGGATTGCTTATTAAAGACTTAATGGCACGTTTCATTCTAATTTCATCCCTAAATACAAAATATAACTTAAAAAAAAAACAAATTTGATGTGATTCATATGTTATAGATTGATAAAAAGTCTCACCTACCCTGAAAACAAATCTTCTGGACAATACTCGCTCAGTTTGTTGATTTTCTTATTTTCCAGCTGAAAAAAGATAGCATTAAATTCTGAACAAGTTGAGTATGACTGTGCGCACCTTTAAATATTGCTTCATACAGAACACACATGCAGGGTAATGCTTTTCGCTTAATGGTCTCCAACCTTGTTTGGGTTTTAGTTCGACAGCAAATGTGTCTTCAGACATCTGAAATGGTAGGTAGTCATACTCATCCAGAGGCATAAAGGCATAATCGTCAAAAAGTGAGGCTCTACCATACTGTAACATCTTATGTTTACGAAACTCTGGAATACATATATAACTCTAGTTAGTGTATTGAATAACATCATTGACACATCTCCAAAACTATCAAAAAATTCAGATTACATTAAATAGAAAAACAGCGCTGAAATACAAAATTAGCCACCGTATTCACCAGATTCGGCCCCTTGCAACTTTTTCATGTTCTCTAGATTGAAGAGACCCTAGGAAGGATGGCGTTTTGCGATGATTGAGGAGATAAAAACAGAATTGCTGAGAGCTCAAAGACACCAAAAAGTGCATATCAGAACCTCTTTAAGAATTGGAAAAAGGCTGGGATAAGTGTATTATATCTGAGAGGGACTACTTTGAACGACATATAATATTATAAAAACTATACCTGGTCTATATTTGCTCAACTCATTCTGTAGTACTTGTATTTGCTTCCTGGTGAGAACCACCTGATGTGCTTCCGAAGTGTACCTTCTTCCAACCATGGGACGCATGACAGTCGAATAGAACTTCAGGTCTCTCATTTCTTCTTCAACGCCTTTTCCCCAGTACCAATACAAAAAGTCACTTATCCACAAAACTAGCCATTCAATTAAGGATTTTGGTCGATCAGTTTTCCTTATACGGAGTATTTTGCCTAAGTTTGGTAAAGAGATTACCACATTCATATTTCCTTCTCCTCTGTATATCCAATCCGAAGGAATTTCGAAATCTGTGACCGGGGCACTTTGATCCATAATTATGTTGGATAGCATTCCTGGGGAGTAAGGAAACACACTGAATAATTAAAGGAATCATCTCTTCTATCAGTTTGAAAATAGATCATTAGAAACTTTCTCTGTTTAGATTGTGCAATATGTGTATCAGATTACCTAACTCGAAGAACTTACTTTTCAAGGTATCCAGAAGAACCTCTATCATGTAAAACCGCTTCAAGACATTCTCAATGTTAATTTTAATCATTGTTTTTTTTTAATGTTTACATCATTTGGAATTAGGTGTAATTATGCAAAGTGCAAATGTCCAAGGTGACTCAAGACTCAAGGCACAACCGTACTTTATCTTCATAATCAAATCTCAATTAAACTTGTACGTCACTGTTTATTTATCTAGTATACTAAGTGCAAGTCAGTGTTGCCACTCCAGAATTTTTTTTGGGGTTAGACAACAATGTTAAAGCGCACGTGCAATGGTGTATTGAGGATAAAGTGGTACCAATCTAATCTTTGGTGGCTCGTTTTTGTTTCTCTGTTGTGAACCATAAATATGTCATAAATGTCAATGTCAATTCTCATTGTCACAATACTTTATCTGGATTTTCTTGAGGTAACACGTGGAACTGAAAATTGCAGTTTGCAGGTTCATCATTCACATTTGAGTAATTTTGAGCCAATAAAATAAAAAGTAGGAATTTTGCGAATAATTATTAGACAAATAATTTCATGTCATATAAAAGAATGAATATTACTCTGGCAAATATATTTTCACTATCATATCGACACCTGTGGGAATAACTTGATGAAATTTTTGTAAGGAGAAATATAAATCTGCATAGGAGTTATTCCATTTATTTTGTGAGGAAGGCAAATAATACTTGATAACTAAAATTTTTTATTGCCAAACCTGTTTATACAGGATTTTATGCCTATAATAATCGAATTTAGAGTAAAAGGATTTGAAGTCATATTTTTCTTTTCAATGAATTTTCACTTGGGGCCCAAGTACAGCAAGACTGATTACCAATTAATTGTTTGGTATGTAGAATGCTGTCACTTGTAATGACTTACAAATTATTTCTAATCTTGGATCTGATCAAATTCAACTGAGAGAATATTCTCTTTCAGATGAATGTGGTAAAGAGAATATACTCTTTACTAGTCTACTAATATTTGGAAACATGTCATTCAACTCATTTTTCATTTTGAACATAATTTCCAAAAATCCTTCAATTCGTTTTTCAAAGTGTTTCTCCAACTCAGTAACATCTGCGATCAGCCGCCATTCTGTTTTCAATTTGTTACAATCTCCCACATCATCCACCACATAAATTTGTTAATTCCCAAAAAAAATCAAATTATGACAACTGACATTTCCAACTACCAGAGGACATCATTTAAACACGGGTGTGTTCCATGACAATACATTTGACATTTTTAATCTATGGGTGCATTCTCATATTCCCAATCTCACCAAATTAAAAATTTTTCCAAATTTAAAATATCGGGTTAGTTTTGTTAATGGGGGGCTAGAGGGCTAGATTAACTAGAAACGGGCTAAATCTAGCCCAAATGGGCAAATGGGCTAGCAGTGGTAACACTGGTGCAAGTTCAGTTTTGACGTAAGAGGTAAGAGATGCGAGATTCGGTAACAAAAATTGATTCTTTTTGGACCATCTGTTGATCCATTCCAACGTCTGTTCGCCCATCGGTTGAGGCGCAGTCAGGCTTGTCCAAATTTCGCGATATTTTTGTGAATTAAGTGAATGCCACAATTGCTACAAAACATGTATACAAGTTGAAATATTTTAGAGTTCGTTCATAGGGCTGGTTGGCCGTGGTCGAATAGAATTTCAAGATATAACCTTGGTCCTCGCACTCAACGCATATACCATTGTTGAAGTCTGCTGCAGTAGTAGACGAAACGTTTGGTACTTCCGGTTCCTTTTGATCACAGCTTACTAGCCCTGATTTTGCTCTCATTTCTTCTTCAAGCGTCTATACGAACAGTATTTTTTCAATGTGATACCCGGTTTACAAAAATAATTATGCGTCCAGTTTCAAAACCAAATGAGAACAAAATCGTTGATTTTGAGTTGAGGTTATTTTCTATTATGAAATAACTCAAAAGTATTCGCTACTGTCATATTCATGAAAAAAGTGGTGTTATTGGGAACATGACTTTCTGAAAATCGGTGAACCAAACATCAACCAAGTCACCGACATAATGCACCGTCGCCAAACGTCAAAAGTGTCATATTGAAAACTATAGAGTAAATAATGAAATGAAAAAAAAATGAATTTGGAGCGTTTGAAATGTTCACACTCTACTTCAGTATAGAAGTCGACAACTTTAATAACGAAGTTTTCTATTTTAGGGCTCCAAACTGCCAGTCCTCTTTTATTAACATTATTCTATTTATCGAAATTCAAAAATACTTTTAGGAAACCCCAGCAAATTCCTTAATCATTCTAAATCTAAACCATAGAATACATCACAGAAGACAGAAGTGACACTCATCTCTCATCTGGCGGCACTTTGACGTTGAGTTAACAAGTTTCTGTAACCTTTATTCTGTGTTAGAGATGTTTAATGCCATTTTTAGCGGCAAATTCAAATTATTTGAACCTTATCAGATATATAATTTAATTACAGTGGAGGAATTATCACGACGTCATCTCAACAGGTTGTTAGGCCAACATTTCAACAATTTCAACCGAACTAGCTTAATTTTACCATTCTCAAATTCAAAAACCACCTGACGAAATTTTTATGTTGACAGTATCACCTTGAGATTCTCAAGCAGTTCTTGGTCCTTGTTCCGTGCTGAGTATTCCTTCTATAAGGTGTTCTGTGCATAAACTATAAGGATATGGTGACCAAATGCTAACCAATACTAATCAGTTTTAATAGCGGTTACTTGAGTGGTTATTTGTCGGAACACATTCCGTTTTCAAGTTCAAAACCAAATATTTATTTATGTTATTTGCTATTTCTGTCCATGGTGGATTAATACCTTTCAGGTCCAAGAGCCAAGTATTTAAGTTCACTAACCAAAATATATAACATCACTGAAGTTGCTGATTTCTGATCTGAAGCAGAGTTGAAATATAAGCTTTTTTGGTCATTCTTTCTCGTGCAGTTTCACTGTGGAGTATTTATCTCAGTATTTTGTCGCGGTATTTTCCAGAGGCTTTCCCGACTGGAACGTTCCAATAAAGAATCGGTATTTCCCATCTCTAATTCTGACAGTATTGAAAATTGACATTTGGACACAGACTTCTTGACGTTTAGTTCACCGATTTTCAGGAAACCGTGTTCCAAATATCACCACTTTTTTATGAATTGAGAGTTATGGTTACTTTTGGAACTCAACCGAGATTTTGAACCGTAATTCAAAGATATATTCCAAAAATAACAACTTCTCAACAATTACTAATCAGAATTTTCAACAGAGGTTAGCTGAAAAATATATTACTTTCGAAATTTGTCAAGTGATTGATTGATAAGTCAATATAGCTGAATTATTTTCGAAGTAGAAACTGAAAGTCATACACTCTGGCCATTTATTTTCCAACTTATTATTCTTATAGTGATTGAAATGAATATTGAAGTGGACCGCTTCTTTTCGAAAGTTTTTGAGTTCTGATAAGTCGTCAGAGATAAATGAAAATAAAGAATGCCTTTAACATTTCATGAAGTTATATTGAATGTCTATTATCCTTTAGTCCAGTCAGTGACTTATTCAGTGGAAACTGGGCTTAATTTTGAGTTTAACCCTACTTTTCTCAAATATTATTTATTTTCGTTATTATATTTCGAGTGAAATATTAAGTAGGTCTTTTCTTCTTTGATATGTTCGGTTTAAAGTATCCAACACGTTTCACCACTTATTTAAGACAATCCAATAATTTCTTGTATCTATTCTCCCACATTTCAAAAGACACTTGCCTTGTTCATAACTCTAGGATACGTTATTTCAGCAGCAACATGGGCTTACCCCTTCGTGATGTGATTAAAAGACTACAAGAGTTAGCCCCTTTGAAACTAGCTGAAGGTTGGGACAATGTGGGACTGTTGGTCGAACCAACCCCTAACACTATCATAGACACTGCGCTGCTTACAATCGATCTCACTGAAGACGTCGTAGAAGAAGCTATTGAAAATAAAGTAGGGTTGATTATTTCCTACCATCCTAATATCTTCAAGCCTCTCAAACGAATCACGCAGAGGTAAACAATGTTTCGAACACAGATTTTAGATCTTACGAATTTTTTGCAGCCACTGGAAAGAACGAATAATTACTAAATGCATAAGAAGTGACATAGCAGTGTTCAGCCCCCACACTTCATGGGATGCAGTGGAAAATGGGGTAAACGACTGGTTAGCATCTGCTTTCAATTTGAGATTCAGCAAGCCAATTGTGGAAAACTCCGATGATCCAACAGGAAAATCGGGAGTTGGGAGAATAATAACTTTGGCTGCACCTTCACCTCTGAAGAAAATAATTGAGGATGTCAAGAAACATATTGGTATTCCTCACCTTCGAGTAGGCTTGGCAAAACATCAGGATATGGGTAAGCTTTGTTTGAATAATGATAAGATTTATCCACAAATCTGGAATCATCAAACTGCCCAATAAGGAAGGAGCTTAACATTCATGTTTGATGCAAAATATTGCTCATCTTAGTAACATCTGTTCTTATCTAATTCAATAAAATACTTTTGTCATCTCTTATATTGTGTAGTAACTCATGAGAGACTGGTTTAGCTTTTGTGTGATTCAGTATGATTGTCTTCTTCTACTGGGAGAAATTTGAAATCATTCCTGTGTCTTATTCTATAAATTTTTGTCTCATAGTATTCTTTACAACTCAATTAGTGATCTAAAAAAGGTTGCACTACTGCTTCTGTTTAGGTCTTTTATCTGTGACTTACCTAACTCTGTTTCAGATACAATCATTTCATCAATAGCTATTTGTGCTGGTTCGGGAGGATCTGTTTTGAATGGAATTGAAGCAGACTTGTATCTAACAGGAGAAATGTTACATCATGATGTTCTGGAAGCCACTCAGAATGGAATTAATGTCATTTTGTGCAATCACAGTGACTCGGAAAGGGGATATCTCAAGAGTTTTCAGGAAAAAATCCAGTGTCACTCAATGAAGGTGATCGTTTCCAAAGTTGATAGGGACTGCCTTGTAACTGTGTAATTTTTTATTAAAACACAGCAAAACGTCAAAGTATTACCTTTATTTTTTCCTAAACGGTTTGTGAGACAATATATCAACACCTTATTCTATATCAAACTTTTTTTAAATCACTAAAATCTGTGTGGCCTCAAGGGCTTTTCTGCATCAAATAATTCGGGATCTTGAAGAAAAATCGGATCCTTGGAATAAGTTCCCATCAAACCAGCACTCTGGGCTTTTACAATTTCCTTTTCAACCAACTCTTGTTGTTTGGAACACAGTCCGGTAATGTGTTTTCCATAGATTCGACCGGTGTAGGGCGATTGGAACTGCGAGAGTAAACGTACATTTTTGTAGTCCGCTTGAATTTTGTGTTTGCATAAGATGCACTCTCGCTTTTCTTTCTCGTATGGGTTTTCCATGTCAAATTCTGGGACGTCTGTGGAACATGATCGAATTATTCTCGAAGTATCTGTAATATTACAGCGAAGTTAATGATAAGGCCAAATTCTGAAAACAGAAAACCTACCGACAACAGTTCTTAAATTGAATTTACGAAGTAAGGAGTTCATTATATTTGATAATTATTTTAATTTCAAATCACAGAATTCACAGGAAATAAAAGGTTATATTCCACTTCTCTTTCTCTATTTTTTTAATGACCGCTGCTTCCAACTTGGGCGCATTTGACCAGCTCCTCCTGTTGATAATTAACGGAAGCTTCGTCGGGGGGAGCAACGGTCTTGCTTCACGTAATGCTGCCACCCTATTTTCAATACTTCTTTATTGAGAATTGCAAATGAAAAATTATTTAAAGCTCGCTTTCTCTTCAGGAGACCTAATTTCACATTTCTTATAATTATTATAGATCTGACATCCTCGTCGACATTAAGGCTGGTTACTAGCGTAGGGGGCCGCCAGTTCTTTTTATTTGTCT
The DNA here is from genome assembly GCA_015342045.1 of Leptinotarsa lineolata. Classification (NCBI taxonomy): domain Eukaryota; kingdom Metazoa; phylum Arthropoda; class Insecta; order Coleoptera; family Chrysomelidae; genus Leptinotarsa; species Leptinotarsa lineolata. The sequence goes on along the minus strand of WOGR01001435.1, from coordinate 7,115 downwards.
TTAACTTCGATATTCATAAGAGCATGGCGTTCTTTATTTCAACTACAGCTCTCTTTCGGGCTCCACTACGACCACAACATCAGTAGAATAATCAGAAACATTTATACCAAACAACGTCAAGAATAATATTGAAAGTATAACAATTTTGATGAGAATGTCGACGAATAGTATTTGATTTTGCTTTCTCACATTACTCCATTCCAAATAATCTGTCGAATAAAAACGACGAGAATTGTCATTCCGATATGAGAACAGTAACATTAAAAAATAGCTCATGTTACCTGTTGAAAAGAAACAATCAAACGGTGTTGTTATGGAGTTTGTAAAACTGATACACTTTATAAATCATTTGAAACAAATATTTACTTTTTCATAAACTTCAAGAATCATCGTTCTACCTATCGTAAAAAATAATTAAATAATCGAGTAAAGTTCATATTGAAATATGTTTGAAATAAATGAAATGTGAGTTATGGGTAAAAAAATATAACTGAAGTGACAGTGGTTTTTGTTTCAAATCGATCAATGATGTCACGAGATTATATTTGGTCTCTGCATTTTTTTATATGAAAATAGATGAAGCAATCAATAAATATCAGATCAGTATCATTCATATTGTTGATTCGGGCTGGTAGGTCGAATGGCACTTGTTATAACAAACGTTTCGTCTGCTACTGGAGAAGATATCTTCAGTGAAATAAGCATTAACTACATGGATGTAGGCATATCGAAGTCTGTTGTTGCTGAGACTTCGAGATAGTTTGATATTATTAAATTGTATAATAACATTGTATTGATAAGTAATCTCTCAACCAGCGCACTTTATTATTTCTTTGCGAACGTATTTGCCACTTCAGCGACCTTTTGAATGGTTTAAAATTTTATACTTTAACTGAATTACAGCACCATGAATGATTTGTTATAAAGCTTGATTTGTTTTGTAGAGATAATATTGCTTTTTTTATTAATTATTGCACAAAGCAGAACAAAAATTTTAAAAGGATTATTAGGAAAAGGTTCGATTGGTGAAGCCGATAGAGTTAGTTCAGACATTTCGGTGGAAAAAAATTGACGTGGGCAGTTTTAGCAAAACATCCTCCTTCACTGAACTCTGAAAATTGTATGAAAAATTGAAAAAATTAAGTGAAAAAGAATTATTCTCAAAATATTCAACAAGAGGATGGTGATTGTTGGACTTTCAAATTCCTAGCTTTTTCAACTCCATCAATGGAATATTAGTTTCGATTGCTGATTCTCTGAGTTCAGAAACTCCACGAAGATGATATTTCTAATCATTTTGACTTCTACCGTAGTCATGGACTTTAGGTTGCTGTTCCATTTACAAAGGAGGGACTATGGTTATGATGAGAATAATGAAAGTAAAGAGGTGGTCGGAAAGAAGAAGAAGAGAATATCAATTCGAACGTGCTAGTGATGTAAAAATTCTAAAATTGTGTGATTTTTTTAATTAAATATATTTCATTACGTAATCAACAATAATAAAAATTTGATCAAACCATTGATACAGAATGTGTTGAAATTTCAAAACTGTTTAGAAACAAACGAAACCTGAAATCATCCGTCAATGTCAAGGCAATAAGTTCGAGGTGAATCTTGTGTTATTTTTAACCAAAATTATTTATACCTTTTGAAGATAAAATCGAATTTGCACTGACAACTGGGTAAGACGAAACGAGCATGTGATTAATATTATCTATTAATTCAGATTTAAAAACAATGTTTTAGTACAGTTGAGGTTAAGGTGTTAGCTGGAATATGCCTACAAACAACCAGGTTTTTTTAGTTTCTTTTTATATGCACGTGTCTGTTTACCTTAGTTTTGTGTCTTAGATATTATTGCAAACATATTTTCAAAATGTATTGAAATTTGAAAACATTTTGTCGCTATGATTGGAACAATATAGATAGAATAGACAAAATAGAAATCTGTAATTTTAAACAAGATTTTATGGCAAATATTTCCTGATTTCCAATATTTCACCTCTAAGAAAATACGTTTTTTACTTTCCAAATACTGGAATGTACAGAGATTTTCTCATTGCTGAAAATTTTGGTTAAGATTCTGATTTAGACTTTTGTTTGGAGAAAATGTATGATGATGTATAATGAATATTTTTTGTAAACCATTTATTTTATGGGATGCTTCAAATATCTAAAGAATATATTCCGAAAGTGTCCAAAAATAAATAATGAAAACTATTTAGTTGATTTTAACATTCACTTAGAAAGAAATAGATGAGAATCAAAATCAAGTTATGATCACTCAATATATGATATAACAAATATCCTATTTTATTTTCTTGAGCATACACAGTTATTTCAATGAGAACTGTATTTTGGTTGTGTTTTATGAACTAATGAGTATAGTTGAATTCATTCAGCTCTTGATCTTACATAATTGAAAATTCACTTTTATTTCCAGAACAAATCAAATGTTCTATTCCTGTTTTTTATGGTAATTTTCCCAGCTATATTCTTCAAACTGACTTGCTGTTTCCGTAGTTAGTAGTACAAAAGTGACTCCTATGCTTATTTTGATTACTTTTTCATTTTTTATTTGTTTCAGTACATCTTGGAATGCGCTAGTGAATGCTGAATGTGAATTCATTTCCAAACACTGAGTGACACGCATGATATGGCAGCTTTTGTAAACCGCACAATTTCTATGATGTCAGGTGACGGACCACACAATGTGTCTCCAGTCCCTGTTAGAGCTATTCTTACCGATAGGGGAGTGAGGGTTCCTCTTGATAATTCTCCCTTGCAGATTTTCGTCAAGGCCAAGAAGAAGATCAATGATATTTTTGGAGAGATCGAGGAATATGTCAAAGATACTGTGGAATATATGCACGGTGAGTATCTGCTCAAATTTTTTTCATGTCTGGTATTTTCCACTAATTCCAGAATGATTATATGTGTGATCGATTTTAGAATTTGTACTTTTGAGAGTATGCAGTTATTCAAGCCTCATTACCTATGTCCTTGGTAATAATGTTATGATTTTCGCAATAGTTTCTAAATTAATTCAAAGGATAATACTACAGAGTTCACTCATTGGGTTCTCATAAAATAAGGAAATGCTCATCCAAATTAGCATAAGCCTGATCTGAAACCTTTTTCAAAAGAAAGTTCTGATAATACTATTGAAAACTAATTGATATTTCATGAATAATGTTGAAAATTTGAATTCTTGAATAGGCTGTGCTATGATTTATATTTAACATGAACTGAAAATAATGCATCATCTTAGAGCAGAGTACTTTATTTGACCATTTTACATACTATAGTATATTTATAGCAAGTCATGAACACTAAAAAAAAATAAAAGTAGAGAGTTTAGGTTAATTGAAAGGATAAATATAAAATCAATAAACTGAGGTAATGAGGTTTTTCACAAGTTGAAGACCCTGCAACTTTATTGTATTCCTCAATGTTATTAATAAAACAGTGTAGAAGAAGACACTTTTTAATAGTATTTTCAAATGTTAAGATTGGGGTGTATCTGAGACAGTAAATTCATTTGTTGATCACTTTTCCTCTGTCTATATTAGTCTTTCTCAAAGTGGGCGACAACGCCCCCTTGTGAGCACTAGAGGTCTAAAGGGGGGGCAGTAAAGGGCACAGAGAAGATTGGGGGCCGTTGAAGCGTTTAGCGGGGTCGATGGCTAATTTAAAAATGGTTTTTTGCTTTTAACACAAATTTTACCGCTCCTTTACGCTTAACGCGCGTTTCCTCGTATATCGCCATCTAGGGGGCTACACAGTAACTATTTCCTGTCCGATAGTTGTCAAACTGTACAATAGATGGCGGTAAGCTTCAAAGCGAAGAGAGAAGTTTCTAGTATCCATTCCCGAAAGTACTAGGCCCGCCCGCTGCCTCATATAAAAGCGCGCGCGCCATCCAGCCAGCAATGTCATTCGACGATATTACGAAAACAAGTGAATTTAGTTAGCGACTAGCTAGGTAAAGTGCTGTACGTGTGGTGGTGAATACTGTGAGTGGTGTCATTAGTAAGTTTTCAAAACTCGATTCTTTCCTTCGGCATATTTGAAAACAAAATTATGTTGGAAGCAAAAAAGAAGCAAGGGCAGTACAACGCGGAATATATAAAATATGGATTCATTGAAAATCCCACAAATCCATCTTCGCCTATGTGCCTTTTTGTCAAAAAACATTTTCTTATGAAGTGATGAAACCCTCAAGGCTACAAGATCATTTGAATTGAATGCATTCAGATAAAAAAGACAAAAGTGTGACTTATTCTAAGAATTGGAAAAGAAACACTCAGCTTAGCTAACTGTATCAAAATTTTTCCAGCGGCTTCTAAACAAGACGACGACGCACTCCGAGCTTCCTACAACATCTCCTTGCTAATTGCTCAAACAGGTAAACCTCACACTATTGGGGAGGATTTAATTTTACCAGTAATAAAAAAAGTAACAACTACTGTGTTCCATAAACCAGCGACAGATATCCGAAAAATTCCTTTGGGCAATAGTTCCGTGCAAAGAAGAGTTGATGAGATGGCTGAAAACATTGAAGAGTCATTGTGTAATCATCTGAAGACTTCTAAATTCTCAGTTCAGTTAGATGAGTCCACTTTACCAACCAATAAGCCGTGTTGTTTTCATACGTGAGGTTTATCAAAAATGAGAAAATATATCACGAACTACTATTTGCAGAAATTTAAAAACGGATACAAAAGAAGAAACCAAAAATAATATACTGAGCCTAAGTTTTTGGTTTTCACGATTATTATTTTGTAAAGTTGCAATCCACTCTTTATCTGAACTAGATGAATTAGTTTTTGGAGCACTATTGCGACGTATCGACAAATATCCAATGGCCGTGAAAGACATTTTGATTACATTCAAAAATCAATTTGTTCAATAACTTCACTGAAATTATATATAAAAAATTAAATTATACTTCTTTTTTAATATAAATGAAGTTAGCTTGCAATTATTGAAACTTACTTTCAAGGATTACGTAACCTTCTTGAAACAATTACTTCATCTTTTCAACCTCGCCATTTGTAATGTTTACATGAACGCCCAAAACGCTCCAATATCCATTTCACTTGAGTTTACGACAGCAACGCTCGCAAGCAAGTGGAACGGGAAAAACTGCGGTCGTGAGCGTGATCGTTGTGAGCGCTTAGTGGAATGCACCCTAAGTAGCACAGTTCACCAACGTAGCGTGCGTCACATCGAGCTGGTTCTGTGAATCGAATGCAAAAATACGTTCATGATCAACTTCAATTCTTTTACTCCACCTCTTGGATATGAACATCACTATCATCATTAATTTTTCAGCCTTCCAGGTCTTCGACTCTGGTTTCCTTCCTGCAGCCATTTAGTAATACATTGTGGATACTGGTTATGGTATCAGTTCACGTCGTAGCCCTGGTTCTCTATTTGCTAGATCGATTTTCTCCATTTGGAAGATTCAAACTGGCCAACACTGATGGAACCGAAGAAGACGCGCTGAACTTATCAAGCGCCATTTGGTTTGCATGGGGAGTTTTACTCAATAGCGGCATCGGAGAAGGTGAAATGTCAAATAACAAACCCTCATCGGTGTTTCTTATAACAAGAACATTCAAGTAACTCTTCGTTATTTTCAATTCCATAAATCAACTTTATATTTGGGGATCTGTTGTTGAGACAAGTCGCAGAATTCTTTACATATAATCCTATCCGTGTCGAAGATAGTAAATACAGTATCCAAGTTCCCGATCCGAATTCGGGGAAAGTAATTCAACTCTTCTCTTGCTTCCGTTTCGAATCTGCTCATGAACACATTTCCCATTAAAGGGGACAACGGATTGCCCATTGCCGACCCCTCATGTTTGTGAAAAACAGTTAGCGAACTGGAAACTATTCTGTCCATCCAAATTTATGTGAGCTGAATATACTTGTACTCTTCGAATACTTCAACACCTAGTCCATTTGTTTCTAAAAGATCCTGGATACATTCAATTGTTTTTGATATGGAGACACCACAGAATAAGTGGGGAAAGCATGAAACTGTTGATACCGGTACATGACAACACATTTTTAGACGCTTCAGACAAATCGGGAGATATGGTTGTAGGCAGCTGGATTTGAACAAATTACGATGGAGTGTGTATTAAATGATATGACGATCAAACGTCTAACTTCTCCGAGCTCTCCATGAACAATCGAAGAAAGGTTGTAGACAAAACGCATTCTTGTGGTGCCCCAGCGTTTATAGTAAAAAATCCGAGAAATACTCGATGCTGTTAATGGATTACTTCTCCAAATAGTCTGTGTAATTGTATCAACCCTAGAAGTAAGAGGGTTTGGTATATCGAGTTCAGCTGATCACGAGCACACCAAGCAAGACAATGATTTTCTTCCTATGCACTGAAGATTGAACAATGATTTCCCGAAGTAGTTATTTCAGTGTCAAATAGATTAGTTTTCAGGACTAGTAGGACCATATCTACTGAACAGAACAAAATTGACTACGAGATTGTGAATCTTTGATTTTTGTTCTGAGTTATGGCGTAGTACCTACAGGATGTGTTGAAAAGTCCTTGGCAGCATATAAAAACTTTCGCCTTCGCCAAAGAATCTTAGGAGTTTAAATCACAGAAATAAGAAAAAACAGAAATGAGGTGTGAAGAAAAATGTAGCATTGGAATCTATTAAATTTAATTGGTCGGAGTTATATTTTGTATTCTCAAATAAAACAATGTAATTTCAATAAACATCATTGTCCTCTGTTTTCCTAGTGCAAGTAATATACAAAATATAATTATTAAACATGTCGCGGGGAAGTAGGTAATGTGTCGACAGACACATTACCATTTTCTCACCAGAAGGGCGTCTGTACCAGGTAGAATACGCCTTCAAGGCAATCAACCAGGCCGGTCTAACCTCCGTAGCTGTAAAAGGCATCGATACAGCGGTGTGTGTCACGCAAAGAAAAATTCCGGACAAATTGGTAGATGCGGGAACTATAAGCCATTTGTTTAACTTGACGGAACATTCAGGATGTGTCATGACTGGCATGATCGCAGACAGCAAGTCGCAAGTGCAGCGAGCTAGGTATGAAGCAGCCCAGT
>WOGR01001434.1:0-19937 GCA_015342045.1 Leptinotarsa lineolata | reverse complement strand
GTGAAGACACGCCTGAAGAAGCCATTGTATGGCGAAACACGTGTTGCGTTTTTGTAAAACTATTTAGTGAAAATCTCACAATAAAGTGTTTTTTGAATACGCTTGAGGTGTCATGTCTGGTGAACGAAAAGGCCACTTAACGGGACCTTTTGTAGCCATCTATCTGTTTGCAAAACAGTCTCCCAACATTATTTTTACGCCACTGAAACTATGTGGTGGTGCTCCATCCTGCTGAAAATAAATGATCTGACGAGCCTTCAGATCAAAATCATCGAAAAACTCTTCCAACGCTCTCGTTAATAAATTAATGTAACGAGGTCAGTTCAAAGCACTATGGTAGAAAAATGTACCGATAATTCTGGCCCTAAATAGACCACACCAAACATTAATACTAAACCGTCTTTGCGGATTGTGGAGATGGACTAGAAATGGATTATGTCTACTCCAATAATGAAAATTCTTTCTATTATACATCCCACGATTTCGAAAATTAACCTCATCGCTCTATATAATATTTCTATAGGAGTTTGGATCTTGTCTGCATTTATTCATAAACCACCGACAAAAACTCAATCGTCTCTCGGAGTCACCAGGTTCTAGTGTTTGCACTGGTCTTAACTTATAAGGAGAAATCTTACATTTCTTCAGAATTCGTTGAATAACAGACAGTGGAACAGCTTTTTCTCTAGATAAATATTTGATGGAATTATTTGGATTTACCTCGAAGTAGACGAAAACGTCAATTTTTGTATCCTCACATCACAAAACGTTTTTTAGTTCTCCTGTTCTCAAAATAGTTTTCATTTTTTCCTGAATCGACGATGAAGCACAGTACAAAAATGCCGATTAGGTAATTCACGATCAGGGAACGAATTGCTGTAGTGTTGAAGTTCTCTTAAGCTATTTTTCTGGCAAACCATGTAGTATTCTAACATACACATTTTTCTTGATAGGAAAACGGCATTTCGAAAAATATTCGAATAGTTACCTACAATAATTTATGATATTTTCATGATATACTTGAGAATATTTGACAAATAGTATTTCATCAAAATTTCAAGGCAACTTCATTACCCATAATAATTCTGTTTTATCGAATCAAACGCATTTTTTCCAACCGCATTAATATGACTCACCAGTATTTTCTGATCTGTACAAAAACGGCTTCAATGTTATTATTATAGCAGACATATTTTGATTCATAAAATGAATACGGCTAGTAGAATGGTTTCAAGATAGAAATTACCGTTTTTTAAATTAATACCTAATAGCTCAGTGGTGTCGAGTGAGTGGTACAATATGATCACGGGTTTCATGAGTTCAAATCCCAGCGCAATTTTTTCTTTTTGCTGTTAGTAACAAAATATTGTCATTCGTGTAAGTACCGAAATTGGGTGTTTGGAAAATCATGAGGTTTTATTTGCCAAAACAAAAAATGTTTTGCACTAGTGAAATAAATAAATATTTCCACATAAGTCGCTCATTTTCAACTTTAGGAAGAAAGGTGATATGAGCTTTTTTGTTGAGAATGTTTTAACGAATCGAAATGCGTGATGAAATATACGTTATTCCGTTCAAAAAAATATTATTTTATGAAATATTTTGAAAACGCAACTGTCAATTTTTTTTTGGTTTTCGGCAACGAGAAGGCCATTGAAAATGCTACTAATTTGCTGATCAACCAAACTCGTAGCATCAATAATAACAAAGTTGGCAAATGGTGCCGACTTAATTTGGAACACCCTGTATACTCGTCAGTAGAGGGAACACAATTTGTAATCAACAGATTTTTCAGATACTCTTGAACAAATATTGATTCAACTTCTTGACATGATGAGGTAGAATATTGTAGAAGTTAACATCGAGAGAGTTTTCGCTTGACTTTTCCAGTCTGAATCTACTTGCCCTCAATAAATCACATCCTTTCGTCTCATGCTTGTTGAAATCACAATTTCTGTTTTATGTTGATTCATTTTTATGAATATCTATCAAAAGTTGATACAGATAAATAGAAGGTACCGTCATTATTCTCAACGATAGGAAATGAGGTTTACAGGAGTCTAATAAACCAACCCCAGATAATATCCTTACTGCTTTTTATATAACATAAATATCCTTTTTGCGTGAGCAATATTTCCCCAGAGAATTGATTCATATGAGATATGAGAATGGAAAAAAGCGTAGTAAGCTGATAATAACGCCTGTTGAGAGATTACGTTTTTCAATTTCCGAAGAAGAAAGGTGTATTTCGACAGTTCAATGCTAAGTTGTTTAATGTGCTCTAACCAGTTCAAAGTATCATCTAGATGTATGCCTAAGAGTTTAACACTGTGTCCTGAAGTAAATATGATGTGTTGAGTTTCATTTTTGTTCAACATTAGATTATTTCTTCTGAACCATATGTCAGCATTCATTTGAGTTTGGTTTTTCTGGATGTCGTAGGACTAGTATCATCTGTGAAAGCAAAACAATTGTGAAATGACATATAGTACATATAGATTATGAATAAAATAGAGCCCAGAACTGAGCCTTGGGGAACTCAACATATAACTGGTTTTGAGTCGGAAACATTGTTCGAATCAAGTGTCATATAATGGTATGTATATGTTTGTCAGATATAAAGAAAAAAGAGACTGGGAGATTCTCTTATGCCATTGTGATTAAATTGTTTCAGTAGAATAGAATCAAGTGTCACATAATGGTATGTATATGTTTGTCAGATATAAAGAAAAAAGAGACTGGGGGTTCCTCTTATGCCATAGTGATTAAACTTTTTCAGTAGAATAGAATAGTAGACGCAATCAAATGCTTTCGTCAAATCACATAAAGCAGCGAGTGTTTTCCTTTTTCAAAGCAAGTTATTATATTTTCGATTACTTTCTTTACCACACTAATAGTGGAGGATGATTTCCTTCATCCAAATTGATTTGTGTTGAATAGTTTGTACTTATGAAAATATTCATTTTTCAGGATGATTTTGAATAGTATGCTGAAATCTGGACAATTGATATTGGTCGGTAATTTCCAATTACATCATCACTGCCTTTATTGAAGATTGGCACAACTCGAGTCACTTTGAACTCACTTGGAAATATAATTTTTTCGATACACACGTTGAAAAGTAATCCAAGTGGTTCAATTAGACATGAGCCCGTCTTTGTTAATTCTACTATTGAAATCGTACGCATCGAACGAGTTTTGAGTTTTTCCGATCAGGTATTGCACCAGCAACCTCAGTGTTCAAAATGGTTTCCATGAAAAGGAATCCTGGTTTATTGAGAGAAAGGGGCATTGGCCAAAATATGAAAAGAATTATTAGAAATCTTTGAATATGTGAAACAACTACGAACTTAATTTCCAAATCTAAATAATGATAGAGATCAAGTTGTACCTCCAAATTATGTATTCATATTCTAACTGCAGAAAACCTTTCAATAAATTTCACAGTGCTTCGTTGAAGAAAGGTTCGATATTTCAATATTTTTTGTCGTTCACGAAATATATGAAACACCGACTTGAACTAAAATGAAAAATTCCTACAGAAAAATTGAAATATTCAAAATATTTTAATTTACTACTGAATGTCAGACGTACAATTCATCATTTTTTTCTTTATGAATTATTAAAAATTGTTTCACTCAAAGGATATCAGACCCTGTAGTCCAGAAAAGGTATTATCACCGTATTCGACTCCGATTAGGTTCCAGACGACAATGAAAGGTATAATGGATTCAACATAAAATAATGATCCCTTTTAGACTAACCTGCGTGTAACTAGATGTGAAAACATCTCCTAAAATCGGATAGAATTCCTTACAACGTCTTCACAATACATCAAAAAAGGATATCTGAATGTTGACGTACAACTATGCACAGACAGATCCTCAGTGATTTTCAGAGGAAATATTTCTGATCATGTTAGTGAATTTCCGGCTTTCTCAAAGATCGTTTCTAGCAGGTAATCACGAATGGTTCTCTCACATATTCCAATCATCACCCAGGGATGCATACTTTCACCCATCTTTTTTTCATCGTAAATCAACGTTCTATTAGAAAATACCAGTAATCCAATAATCACTTTACTGATGATGCCACACTTGTTATTTTCAATTTACACATCTTCGGCGGCAACAAGTGGTTTAACATCCGAAAAATTTCATATTGGAGTGATAGAAACCAAGTAGAATTCAATGCTGATAAAACTAAGTATTCTTTAAGAAGATGCTTGAGGAAATATATAAATTTCGCTAACTACATATATTGATCATTTGGGTATCAACTAACAAAATACTAATGTGCTTTCGTTCAATCACGTTACTGGAATAACAGATATAGCTTCTCAGAAACTTGAAACATTAGTCCTAACTAGAAATTTGTACAAATCCCAGCGTCTTGTAAAAGTCAATAAGCTCATATCAGATATTCTTCAAAAGTTTGCTCACATATATGGAGCATCGACCCTAAGCATATTCTAAGGCTGCTAATTTCTATCCAGAAATGATCCATGTGCCTGTATGGTAACCCAAACATCATAAGCAATCTTAACTCTCTTGTATGAATAATTTCAAGGGAAGTATTGGATTGAAGGAAGGTAATGACCGAGTGAAATTCATTTTCACCATTAGGAGTTACCGCATTTTCTTTTCGTAAATTTTCATGTTATTATTTTAATCTTGAAAATTTTGTGGAGCTACTTTTTCTGCAGCTTTCTTCCTGACGTTCTATTTTTTGCAATACCGTACGTACGTCTGCGATACCTACATGAAGTGATGTGAATTCTACGCTCAGCCGATGTATCTAAGGCGTGAGAGCAGGTGAGCCAAGAATAGCTCTAGCCTGCACTCTCCTACACTACACGCCGCTACAGCCCGGCACAAAATGAAATCTTGACACGATACATCAAAGACGCCGACCAGAAGTGAACTTACATGTTGTTTACCCCTATTTGCTTTGAGTGACAAATCGACTAAAAGGATGGGGGACATTACCCCTATGATCGAGCCGCCAGTGTAACTGAGCCAAATTTTACCCTTCTAGCTAAAAGTTCAAAGTTGATACCCTCAATGCCTCCCCTCTAATAAATCCTTCATAAAATCACAATATTCACAATAAATATTCTCTATAAATTCATTGAAAATCAGAATATTCCATTTGAAGTTAACATTTCCGTAGACTTGATAACTACAATCATGAGGGCACATAAAAAACAGTCCACCTTATTGAATTTAGAGTGACGTTGTATTTTTTTTCGTATTATTTCCACCAAACCCTTTCATTTGATACTCATATCATGGGAGTGCATAAAAAAAACTAGTCCGCCATCTTGAGCGGTCCGTCATATTGGATTTAGAGTAATGTCATGTTATTTTTCTAATTCTTTTCAAGCAAACTCTTCCATTCGATATTCATATAATAATAATAATGAATGTCTTTATTACTACAACTACTACAAATATAAAGTAATAGCAGAAGGCAAAGTTCAATTTTCGCAGATATAAAAAAAAACTGATAAACTATTCTTCCACTCAACATGAAAAAGTATCTGCATAGGTATTAAAGTAGCATAGCATTACCATAAGTATATGAATAAATGATTACAGATCAGTGACTAGTGATGTAGCTAAAAATATTATGATACAAAACTAAGCAAACTATCATTGATCATGAATCACTTAAAGAGAAAAATAATAAAAGAAGATAAAAGAACATAGAAAAGCGGAATGGTAAAGAGTTCATCATGTTATTGATTTTGAGAAAGATTTGTTTTCAATTTAATTTCAAACTAAGAGGGTGGCAATATTTTTAAAAGTTCAGGAATGGCATTGAAAAGTTTTGCTATCTGGCAACTGAAAGAGAGTTTGAATAGCTGGGTTGTGAAAATGGGAGGTGTTAAAGAGTTTTTGAACCTGATTTTAATATTATAAACATCGGTTCAAAACGTCACTTTTCTATGTATGTACGAAGGGAGTTTATATAAGAAAATCTCATGATAGAGGCAGGCAGCATGCAGTTTCCTCCTATTCTCCATATTTATTCATACAACTTCCTTGAGTTTGTGAAATATTCTGTTTCTTCTTATTCCATATATAAGTCCCAAACAAAAATTCTGGACTTTCTGAATTTTTTGTGTATAATGACTTGTCAGATTCGGCCCATAAAGAGTATCTACAAAATTTAATTGTGCTAGTACGTAGCTCTCACACAACAATTTTTCAATTCTATTGATAGACAGTGCCTATTACCATATATCAGATTGAGGGAGGCATAGGCTCGTTGAACGAGTTTGTTGGTGTATTTTTCAAACCTCATATGAGAATCAAACAACACGCCAAGGTTCCTGGCTTCATCAACAACATGAAGTGTATCTGCATTTATATGAATTCCAACTGAATTGATGATTTTACTCCTTATTGATTCTTGACCCAAAAATGATAACTTTATATTTTTCTGTGTTGATAAAAAGCGAGTGTGAAGTTGCTAGTTCAATAAAGTGTCCAATACGAGAGTCTATGATTTCGCAGACTTCTTTGACATCTCCTGAATAAAAACTGTGATGAAATTGAGTGTCGTCCGCATGAAGATGCACATTACAGGTTTCAAGTTTCCTCAGCAAGGTTGATGAGTATCAAATGCTTCCGTTGAAAAAATCAATAGACCCAAAACTGATCCTTGTGGTACTCCCACCTTCAGTTCCAGATTAATCAATACTCGAGAATCCAACCAAACGTACCGCTTTCTACCTTCCAGATAATTGCCCATAAGTTTGACAGCGTTATCAGATAACCCCACATAATGTAATATATTTAATAGGAGTTTATGATTCAAGGTATCGAATGCTCTGCTAAAATTGAGAAGAACCAATATCGTGCACTTACCCTGATCCATTGCTCTCATTATGTCATCACTGATATGTAAGAGTGCAGTTGTACAACTATGCCCTTTTCTGAATCCAGACTATATATTTGGCACCAATGGGATTCTTTCAAGATATTCTCTTAATTCTATTGCCTTTTCTAAAACATTTGGCATGGGGGTGCATGAAAATATCAATTCGCCAACTTGGAGGGTCCACCATATTGGATGTAGAATGACGTCACTCAGTTAACCGTGCATTGACATTCAAACTAATCGTGTATGCAATATTTTAGATTAGATTAGATCAGAGCATAACAGCTTCAAATTTCAATGGCAAGATTTGACCCTAACATACATACAAATATTGCAACTTGAAAAAAGCCTGTAATGTAATTAACAAGTTTGCAATACCTTTTGATCTGTCTCACGTTATACTTATATAAATCAGCTTGCAGAAATTTTATTGAATTCATATTTCTTGCTCAACAATAATACTTATATTTACAGGAGAGAATGAATATATTGAAAGGAGTATATTTTTAGGAGAGATTAATTTTTGGGAAAAAAAGGTTTTGCCTTTCTACTTCTCCATCTCTATACAAAAAAATTGTGAGCCGTCACGGGACGCCTGGCGGATGTGAAACATCAATAATAATATTTTGTGAGCCCTGTGATGATTGAAGGGCACTGAAATATTTATAAAAATTACAGCAGATCAAATGTGCCGTAAAATAGAAAGAGATATGAATATTTGCCCATCAGCTGAGCGCGGTTAGGTTAACATTCATGAGCGTAACATTCGTTGATTAAATGTTATTTATATTTTATTTTTTATAATTCATTTATAAAGATTTGGATCTGTTTCAACACTAATGACAGTTTTGAAATTTCTATTATAAAAACTCTAAAATTGGAAATAATATAATAAATATTGATATTTTCGTATAATACATACCCCAGATAGACATAAAAAATTATAATATTCATTCTAAAGATTTAAGCTAATCTTGAGAAGTTATAATGTAGTCGACGTCACAATATTAAATACCTACATTTCTAGGAAAAGGATTAATCAATTAATACAACCAATACTTTATTTACCCGAGACTTTCTCCCAAGCATGGAAATCGTCATATAAAAGTGGGAATTAAAGAAATCAGGTGATAAATAAAAAATGAATTTATATCAGGTAAAAACCAAGGGATTTGTTTAAGGATTGAAACAAGGTATATATCATTGAAAATCAGTTTAATTTTGTGCTTTGAACTGTGAGCAATATGGAAAGTGGAAGCAGTCAACGCAGACGTCCAAATTTATCTGAAGGAGAAAAAACTAGGTATTGAAGGTAAAAAAATTTATAATTCAGATGAGATTTGGTTGAAACAGACCATACTGTCTCAAAGGTATGTACAGATTTAGGCCATTGAAGGCCTCTTAACAGGATTAAAAGCGTCAGCTGGCAAAGGATGGAGGCTCATATAGGTAGCGATTCGAGTTTTTCGGAAAACGGCTTGTTCGTCTCCGAGTCCAAGAAAACTAGCGACTACCACGAGAAAATGGATGCGCAAAAATTAGAAATTCTGTTTTTGAAGATTTTACCAAACCTTAAACCGAACTCTGTCGTCATCATGGACAATGCCTCCTACCACAGCAGACAATTGGAGCAGTTATCAACAACTGGCTGGTGATAAGCTGATGTCACTAACTGGCTGTCTCAAAAAAAATTTACCATTCGTCGATAGTATGTTAAAAGTCCAATTACCCAATCAAAGAAACATATATCTCAGTTGAAGAAATATGTTGTCGGCAAAATGGCTCGTGAGAGGAACATAATTGTACACCGCTTCCCTGTTTACCATTGTGAGCTAAACCCGATCGAGCTAATATGGGCTCAAATAAAAATCTGAGAGAAAACTTGACTTTTAAAATGGATGAGGTAACAGGTCTACTAGCTATTGCGATAGAAAATGTCACACCCGAGTCATCGAAAAAGTGCATCAGACATACGATAAAATAAGGCAAAAAGTGAGATCTCGTCACTAGAATGGACATTGCAATTGAACCGTTGATTATTACCTAGAATGATAGCGATCGCGATAGTTGTTCATCATCCGACGAGTTTTCTTCAGACGATAATAGATAATACAATACTGTAAGTAATTTTAAATTTTTTGCGTTGGTAGTGGTTTATGTGATTATTTCTGTTGGCGATAATTTGCAGAATGTCACAAAAAATCAATATAGACCACTTAGGGTCAATTGTACATAAATTAGTTGCAAACTTTTGCTAAAACGACTTTCTTGATTTTTTCGTGAAATTCTGCAAATAATCGCAAAAACCATATGAATAATCTGAACGTAAAAATTGGAATTGTGGTCTGAAAAGTTGAATTATTGCCTCATTTTAAATTATAAACATCATTCATCATTTCAGAAAACTTTGTGTGAAATAATAGTGGTACCTACTTTTCTCATGAAACATTTTCACGTTTTATAATTTTACTTACATCCTGTACATCCGACATCAGATTTTTTTTGGTCAATCCCATTTCTGGAAAATGCAATTTTTTGTAAGAATGACGATTTGAAATTAAGAATAAAAATTTTTCTCCTCTTAGCATTTCTCTCCGTGGATACACTGTATATATTTTTTTCCTATAATTGATATAATATAATTATTATTTGTGAATATAGTTTTTAAATACTAGCAGTACACTTGACATTAATTTTTCCTCATCTGTTTAGTATAATTTCCGTACACCAGTGCAAGAGACAGATTTAGGCTAAAAACGTCACAAAAATTTCTGAGTATTCAATGCCTACTATTTTGGAATTATGCATAGTGCATTATTTCCCATGAGAATGAAATTAAAATTAATTACTAATTACTTTGAAAATATTATATACTACGAAAATTGTGTAATTTTTAATCTACCAAGAAAGTAGATTCTATATTTACTGACCCTTGAGACAGACAAAATATACGCGGGCCTAATGCATAGATAAATTTACACTTCAATTATGAAATATAATTAACTTACTGATGACTTGATAGTTTGTCGTAGTGTGATTTTGCTTCAGGAGACTACTCACTTTCACTTTCTCAATTATCACTGTCAGAAATATTTTAGTTTTAATTATTTTTAATAATAATTTATTTGGTAAAACACAGGTTATGTATACTGTAGTAAACACAACTGTATATACTATAGGTATCTGAGCTCAGTGTGGCGAGAGAGATAGTATAATGTCGAACCAGTGGGAAGAGAATCGCATAGTCCCTTGCGCAAGGCGACCCGTCACCACTGCATGCATCGCCACGTCAGCAATTGCATTACGTGCGGCTATAGATGTTTCATATCAAGAATTGTTGGAATCTTCCAAAGAAAGGAAAGAAGCAACCAATTTCAAAAAATTTACTATGTACAAAGATGTGTAGATCATGCAAAGAAGTAACATTCAGACACAAACTGGAAGAAAAGGCCGCTCAAAAAAGCTACTTTCATATACATTTAATTACACGAAAGAAAAATACTTTCGAAACAAATACTTTTATTTAAACACTGAATTATACAAAAACACGTTTCTCCATTCAGTTTGTGTTCCAAACATTCGTTATGGAATCGAATCAGGTATCATTCATAGGATTGCTACAAACTATAATACGAAGGTATGAAGATGGAGAAGTATAAAGCCCGAACGTTTCTTTCCCAAAAGAATGAATATGTTGCATAAAATTCAATGTAATCCACACTTCAAAACATGTTTGCAGGTTATGAAGGAATTTTCTATCTCTTGAAAATCTTTCATGGTGTACAACCGACTTTTATCTTGTGTCCCTTCACTCAGATTTGAAAAAAGTATTCACAAAAATCAATAAATTAACATCATTGTGAACTAATTTTTAATAGAGATACTTGGGGACTTTCATTCCCAAGTTCTTCATTTTTATCTGTAGGCGGATGATGCCAGTTCTCAATCCTCTTATACCACTCTTGATCTTGAATGGCGACACACGAGTTTGAGTTAGATTCACATTCGTGAGTTCGTAAATTTCCACTTCGAAGTTCGACTCCGGCCTCGATACATGCCTTTGTGCATGGGCCATGGCATTTGTCCTTGAAAGTGTGTAGGTAGTTCCAGCTTGAGCGTCCTGGAAACTTAGATCTCATGACCTTGAAGCTCATAAATCAGATAGCGAAGCGAGCATATGTCTGCATCGAAACACTCAATTCGCAAGAGGACCAACAGATAGAAGGGTGCTCTCGACCCTCTGCCAGCATAGTGTGCGGCGTATGTATTAAACAGTGCCTAAAGAAAATTTCCATATTTGGATTGGGACATTTTATCATTTGCTCACCAGTCTTACTCAGATGGCTTGGATCAGCGGACGACTACATCAAAGCGTTCAGTTGAAACGACAAACCTGTGATGCGATGCCTTACTTACAGATGAGGGCAGTGGTTCTTTCGACACTCACTGACTTCACTGTTGAAGTATTCCACAATAACGCTTCATTGTAGGAGGTGGTCGATAGCGGTTATTCATCACTTGTCACATATGTACACAAATGATCTGTGCTCGAAGTCTATGGTTCATGAATACCTCTGTACGCTATATCAAGCAGCTAAGGCTTTCTTGTCTTATAATTATTTCATTTATAGAAGCCCTTGTCAAGGGCACATCACACATATTTCTCAACATTATTCAAGGTCATAAAAACACTTTTCTGGCAGTTTTCAAGGTCAATTTTCAAATTTATTCATTTGTTTATTTATTTATATAGAAGGTATACAAACGAGACTGACCCACAACAGTATTCACAGATATGTCATTTCTCAATGTTATGATCTATATCTATTGATAATTTTTAAAATTCACACGAAGAATAAGGCATGAAGTTTCTACCATTCCGCTTCACATGATTTTAGATTCCCTACAAAATTTTGTTCTGCGAGTTCATTACTGTCAGGTGGTAAATGGTAAATATTGCGAGCACCTCATCAAAATTCGAGTGCATGGAGTGAAAAAAAATGATTTATGTACATATACGTAAACATATATACACACAAATACCAGTCAAGTCTGTGTAGCAAGAAACTGTTTTTTTAAGGTGTAAGAAAGCTTTAAAAATGAGAAAGAGAAAACATCAATAGAGATGGAATGTGACGGCGTATTGTATGTTGCACCTATGCATTGTAGAATTCAAAGAATAGTTTCTTTAACATTGTTCTTAACGGAATGGATTCTAATGCCTAGTAATATATGTAGGAGCATTAAGGTAAATGCTACTAAGGATAGCAGGCGAATCAACTGAATCATTCATGACTTTGAAGAGGAATTTCACATCTGAAATGTTCCTTCTATTCGCTAGTGTTGATATGTTTAGTTCATTCCGAACGTGAATACGCTTATTGAGATGTAGTGAAAAACATGTTTTAATAATATACTCTATGAATATATTCTGTACCCAGTCAAGTTTATTTATGTAAATTTTTTATCCAGGATTCCATATTATAGAGCCATATCTTAGAACACTATTGACGTATGACATATAGAGAGTACGGAGAGTCTGTATATTCTTAAATTCCCGACAAGTTCTCATTATGAAACCTAACATTTTGTGAGCGTTTTCAGAAACGTAGACTATATATGTTCATCATCAGAATCAAATATTATTGCCGAGTCCTCCATTTTCGTGACAGTTTGTAAGACATGAGAAGATATTTGATATGAGTTGATGATATTTCATAATTGAAAATCGAATTCCTTTCAGAGTACCATTTCTCTTACAAAGCTGAAGCGAACGACAAACAGCAAATTTGTCATAGCTCCATCTGGTAAATGAGATACTAACCAATCGCATATCCAAAATTCGCCCAATTCTTCGTATAAGGAAAGAAAACTTCCTCGTCTGAGAAAACTTTCCTAATACGGAGAATTGGGCGAATTTTGGATATGCGATTGGTTAGTACTTTGTTGAGCAATGACAAATTTGCTGCTTGTCGTTCGCTTCAGCTCGGTTAGAGGAATGATACTCTGAAAGAAACTCGATTTTCAATTATGGAATATCATAAACTTTAGGTTGATGATGGCCACTACCTTGCACTGACGAGAAGCCAAATAGCTCGAAACCGGTCCACAAGTGTGCCAGTTCCTATAATTGACCATCGATTACAGCAGTTGTATCGCCAACAGCATATGCAGGAAATACTTCTGTGAAGATTCCTACACTGATACCTGTTGGATAGTAACCAATATGCTTCGTGGTATTATCCAGGGGAATAGTTGTTTCCTGATAGGTGTCAGTCCATTAACCTACAGTGTAGGTAAGTCGTGATAAATTGTTCTTTCAGTTAATTTGATTCACAGTCAGTCTTCAAGTATGCCAACTGAGTATATGTGAAATGAAAGTAATTGATATCCTGCTGTATTAGCGTGATGTCGTCAACATCAGAAATTGAATAGTATATGTTTAGTTCATCCTTATACATTAGAAAATGTGTGAATCTAAAACATTGGTATCTTACTCTATACCACCTACCCATTGTCTCTCTGCCACTCTTCCTTCACTATATTTTTTCCAAAATCCAGCTTCGTCAATTTCAACTATTTGGCCTATTCCACCCAATTTTGAACATTTTTTTCTCACGCCAATCCTAACTAACTTCAAATCACAGCTTCTGAGCTCCTGTTTAATTCATTCATTACGAACTTCATTCTGAGATGTGGAATGAACAAAAATATACAATGAACATCATTATCCCTTCCAATGTTAGGCGGCATTCAAAAAAGGTGTTCTTTCTGGCACTTTCATTGAAACTTTATAACTAATAATTTTGTCTTTCGTTTTTTGTAACATCTGTACAGCAAAGTATCACTATTCAATTTGCATTCTTCATCACAATTGGTAAGAGCGTATTATTGCTGTGAACTTCAACTTGAATTGAATAAAGAATTACTACATGGGCTGAAAAGTTTTGTGCCTAAAAGTTTTGGGCCTAACACATAGACTGCGCTAGTTTTATTGCATTCATCGATTTTTCAGTTAGTGCTAACCTTCAGAAGAAAGCTGTTGAAATTTCATGATATTCTACTCATAAGTTTGTGAGTTATTGTACTAAGAGTGACACTACTTTTGTTGTTTTCAAAACAATGGATCAAAAACAATTCCGTGTTTTAATTTCCCACTGCCTCTCGATGGGGAAATACCGTCCAAACGAAGTAATGGGTTGAAAAGTGCTATAAGTACTCCGCTCCATCAGAAACAACAATTAAACGTTAGTTTGCTGGCGTGGTCGTAGAGACACGATAATGCAAGAACATCTTGATGATTCTGTGCAGTGTTTGGTTATGTTTGAAGATGAAAAACCAAAATTTTTGCATAGATTTTTGACTATGGATGAAACTGGGATTCATTATTTCACTCTGGAATCAGAACGATCGTCATTTGAGTGGAGAGCAACTGGTGAACCTCGTCCAAAGCATTCGAAGGCACAACAATCGGCTGGAAAGGTTATGGCCCCGGTATTTTGGGATTTGCGTGGTGTAATATTCATTGACTATCTTGAGAAGGGAAATACTATCACCTGTGAATATTATGTAGCGTTATTGGAGCGTTTGAAGACCAAAATTGCAAAGAAACTACGGCATATGGCGAAGAAAGACAAAGCACCAGCACAAAACCTCACGAATTGAACTTGGAACTCCCACATCCACCGTCTTCGCCAGATTTGGCTCCCACCGACCACTTGCTGTTCGCAGACCACAAATAAATGCTCACCAGTGAGAAACTCCGCTAGAATGAAGAGTTTATTGCTGAAGCTGAGGCCTATTTTGAGATAAATCTTTCTACAAAAGTGGTATTGAAATGTTAGAACCGCGCGGGAGTGATTGTGTGGTTTTCAATGAAGATTATGTTGGTGAAAAAAACCAATTTTGAACAAAAAAAACGCGTTTTCTCTCTTAGGCCCGGGACTCCACAGACCATGTTAAATTTCCTCTCACTTGGACTCAATTTGGATTTTTTTTCAAATTCATGATTAAGATGTTATTAATTGCTCACGTAAAAATGAGCATTCAAATTATATGCCAAATTCATGATTGAGATGTTTATCAATTGCTCACGTCAAAATGAGCATTCAAATTATATGCCATCTGAGTATTCAAGGTCATCCAGTTCTTGTCCTCCAGCCTACCACTATGAAGTCACAATGATATTGAAACTGCCTCTGACGAACTGCCCCTGACAAACTGCCTCTGACATGGTACCGGTGGATCCTCTTGTGGATTGAACGCTTCGAAGAGATATTTGCTCACCGTGCCATTCGACTGTGTAATGGCGGTCGGTGAGCATTCAAGGCCAAGATATTGAAGTTACCAGCATGGTAGAATTTCACACACACATTCAAGGCCATATGTCGTAGTCCAAGCTCAATGACAGTATCGAGGCCAGAGTTAATGCGTACGCCACAAACTTTTCTATTAGAGGGTTGAGAGCACCCTTTTACCAGTTAACCCTGTTGCGGACTGAACGTATCGGTATAGACATCTGTACACCGTGCCATTCTAGTGCATAGTGGCAGTCGGTGACTGTTCAAGTTCATGAGATTTCATCTAACAGCACGCTCAAACTGGATTTGCACACACACATTCAGGGCTATATCCCATGGCCTAAACTCATTATCATGTATCAAAGAAAGAGTCAAATGTCAAGTGGAACTGCATGCACTTGCACCTAATTCAAGGTCATGCGACATCATTCGAGGTTGAAAGTGGTGAGGTTAGGTCGAAAATCTGCATTAGCCCCCTATTATTGTCATTACTAAAACATGGTTCTATTTTTTTCCAGTATCTGGGAAACCATGCACAAACCAAGCCAACTGTACATTCATCAAAGGAACGACTTGTCTTCGATCTCAATGCTTATGCGGAGACAACAGTCATCCTGTCAACGGGATATGTAGAGCCTTATTAAAGGGTAAGTCACTCAATTTCATTAATCGCCATCATACATCTTGAATACAATGAGCGATAAATATATGTTTAAATTGAAAGAGTAGGTATATGATAAGGAGGGATACATTTTTTTTGGAAAGAAAGGTTTTGGTTTTCTACTTCCCATCTTCATACAAAAAATTAAGGGAGTCTGTATATAAACCTCTTCCGAATTAAACAAGATTTCTATGGCTGGGATCGAATCAACT
Source organism: Leptinotarsa lineolata (assembly GCA_015342045.1). Lineage (NCBI taxonomy): Eukaryota > Metazoa > Arthropoda > Insecta > Coleoptera > Chrysomelidae > Leptinotarsa > Leptinotarsa lineolata. The sequence goes on along the minus strand of WOGR01001434.1, from coordinate 3,876 downwards.
GAGCGAATGAATGTCCCTACATACTGTCATCGATGACATGAGTAGATTTAACTCATTCGTAACATAAAGTTGTAGTGACAAGTAGCAATGAATTGTGACATTTCGAAATCGTCAATACAACGTATTTTGTCAAAAAACAAATTCCATCCACACAAAATACATTTGGTTCAAGGACTACATCCGGGTGATAATCTTCATGTTCCATTTTTAATAACTAAAATATATTCCCATATTCAGGAGATGCTGATAGAAGATTGAACTTCATTGCATGGTTGTCCACCCGTATTCATGATGATGATCTGATTCAGATTTCAAAAACCAATTGAAAACACTGGGTTACCATTTAAAAAATCGGTGTCGCGACGCCCTAAGGGATGACGCTATATGGGACACCCTGTATATTTTTTGAAATAATATATCGTGGTGACTGATATTTATTAACAATTTATCTATATATTGTGATTATAATTTACTGTGATTATAAGTGATAAAAATGGTTTTTACATATTACTTTGAGTACGTTTGTAGAATTTGGGGTTAGTTGACGGAAAATATTATTTATTTACACCATAAACTGAAATAAATCTCAACACTACTTTTTAATACGTAATAAGTGTACAAAATACATGAATAAATACATGGAATACATGAATAAATACAAGTGAGGAATAATTACTATAAAACGAAGTGTAACTTCTTACAAGCGTACATAATTACACACACACTTTTTTTTTGTTTGTCTTTAGTTTGAAATGTTTCTATGATGTATCGAGGTATCTGAAATACCTCGATGCATTATGCAGAAAAGATATGCGAGTCTGACATTTGGTTGAAATACAGCTTCAACATGGGCCCACAGCATGGACCTACATTCAATATTATTGATATTATCATGTCACGTATATCTTCTGAGGTGTGCTATCAGTGATTTGTAGAAGATTATATCAAAAAAAACTTTTTATGAAATCTCTTCAAGGTTTATTTTTGATGATGAATATTTTTACATGTGGCAGTGAGTTCACAATATTTGTATTGCATGTTACAAATGAGAATAGACTCAATACATAACTATGACTTTTTTCTTGAAGAAGAGAAGTTTATATCCTATATTATTTTAAGCTTATGAAAATGAATATGAACTAATATCTAGTACTAAAGCGACGAAATACACCAATATGAAAAAGTTATTTTTCCTACAGAATAACTGGACTTTTGAGATTTTTTCACAATAAAAATGCATTACCTGCTTGTAGGTGATTTTTTCAGATATGAACATTATTTGAGTAGGAAAAATAATAACAAGTTTGTTTAGGTTTTGAAAGTTTGTTTTATATAAATTTATTGTTTCATGTCCAGTATTCGTGAAAAACCTGTAACTTCTGAATTATATCTAGCCTTTAAGTTTTCAGGAGATGAATCACTGCTGTTTTTTCAATCCAAGTGAATTCTCTGAATGTATGTGGTGATGAGCGTTTGTTAATAGAAACAGAAAACGAAGCCATTCGAAATTAGGTCTGGGTGATTCATGACTCAACGACTAGATATCAAAAAATATTATAATTGCTAACAATTTTCGTTAACAGTTATATCTAATACAAGTCACTTCCTTATCTAGTGAAACAAAAATAAAAAATATATCACAAAATTAATCAAATAATTTTTTCCAAATGAAAAATCTGGAATTTCCAATATTCCATTACGTTCGTGAAAACGATTAGATATTCATTAAAACCCATGTATATGAATAAAAGAAGAGCACTCGATATGACAAAAGTCAGGGTGTGAACGGGACTGAAAACAGGTGCATGAAAAACGGCCACCTTGATATGTTAACAAATTTTGATCTTGAATAATTTTTTCATTTTCAGCCCGATTTCGATTTTTTCTCAATAAATGGAAAAAAATTTATCCCAGATTAACTCGTATCGAACTGATCGATTCAATACACATTATACGAATAAAAACTAATTTATGTTTCTATCATCTAGGTTTAAAACACCCTGTGGTGAAATACGGATGACACTCAAAATCATTCCGTTGGCAAATTTGGTTCATTCCCTTTATGTCGTTTCGTCATTCAATTCAATATCACGATTTGTTTCGAATTCATGAATTATGGAATAAAGCATTGCGTTTTCTTTGTGCATTCTCTACAATAAATAATCATACAGAAATTATCAAATGGACGATAACACAAGGAGCTAACGGTAGAACACATAAATCAATTTTTCAATTATGTGAAACTATTTTCCGGGTTTTTGGTCGTTGCCTACAGATTTTTATGCCCGACGTTTCGTCTACTACTGAGGTAGATATCATCAAAGGCGATGTGATCGCAATGCCTGTGTTGGTGCTTGGGTTGTTCAAGTGATTGTTTCTATTGTTCCGAATGCGATAACTACTACTCTGGTTTTATATTATTATTAATGGGCGTGGCTTGGTTTCTCTTAATTTATGTAATTATTTATTGAAATTATCCCTGTGTTTTTGAATTTCTGTTGCCTCTCTGTCTACTCTTGGAAAATAATTTTGAGTTGAATCGAGTATTACTGTATCTTCGAATGAGATAATGTTAGAGCTGATTGGTCGGTTTCTCCAAATCGACAATTTCTCTTGTGTTCAGAGAGAAGGGTACCTACACTTGTTTTCGTGGTTCCAATATAGACCGACCCACAGCTGCAAAGAATCCGGTATACCTAGGGTGTTGCTAAAGGTTTTCTGGGATCCTGAGCTGATCTTAGTTTCTTCAAGACTGTCCCAATTCGGTCTGTAATATTTTTAACATAGGGAAGAAAAGCTTCTCCTTCGACCAGCCTAGTTGGGGTTACTTTATCGTTCTCTCTCCTGGGTCCTATGGCCCGCTCGAATTCTCCTTCGCTGTACCCATTCCCTTTAAAGACATTTTTCAGGTGATTGTGTTTCTCAAGAAGACTTTCGGGTTCACAGATAGGTATGTCGTGCTTTCTCAACCAACGATTCAATCACCCCTCTCTTTTGTTGTAGCTGGTAGTTAGAGTTTTTGTTCGGGTAGCTGTATGTGTGTGTTGGTCTCCTGTACACTCTGTAGCCCAATGTATCATCCTCACGTCTGTTCACAAGAAGGTAAGAGTCTCTTGGGTGAATTGGATTTTTGACTCGGGAGAGTTTAGATATAATAGAAATTTGTTCAGTGTCTCTTCATCATCTTGCCATATCAAGAATCTCTCATCAACATAGCGCAGCCAACAATATGGTTTCACGACCGCTTGCTTTAAGGCCCGTTGTTCGAAGTTTTTCATGGAAAAATTCACCACCGCCAGGCTTAATGGACTGCCCATCGCGGTACCATCCGTTTGTTCGTGAAAAGCACCATCCCACTGGAGGTAAGTTGATGATAAACAATAAGGCAAGGGGGCGGTTATATCTGCTGGAAATACTTTGATAATTAGCCGTATGATGGGAAGGAACCATCGTGTATAGAGAGACCACGTTTATTTATCATCGGGTATTGCCTCCTGTATCCTAGTCAATAGCTTCAATTCTCAGAGGCATTCCACGAATTAGCGTTCAAAAATACTTCTGGACCACTTTATTCAACTCATCTATGAATGCAACATGCAGTTCTTTTTTGTTCGCAGGCGGTATTTCACGTATAATGAGTGATTTTTTTTGCTGGTATCTTTTTGGCAACACTGTTTTTGAAAGATCACGCGTGAATCGTGTCTTGTGTCATTATCAAACTTGTTCAGTTTGGTCTATAATTTAACCATGAATTGATTTACGAATGAACAACGCTTGCAAATTATTGAATTTTTCTTATCATATATTCATGCTCGGTTGAGAAAATGCATCGTGCACTTCTTTCAATTTACGGACATTTTCGTCTGCCTACTGAGG
>WOGR01001433.1:0-19937 GCA_015342045.1 Leptinotarsa lineolata | reverse complement strand
GATCAACACAATCAAAAGCTGCACTTAGGTCTGTGAAGATTCCCAAAAATTTTTCGTTTCTTTCAAAACTGGTTTTTATGGCACGAGTTAATGACTTAATAGCATCCAAAGTGGACATTTTTTTCCTAAAACCATACCGCTGAGGACTCAGGATTTTGTTTTTATCGAAGTGATTAACTAGTTGATTATAAAGAATAGTTTCTATTATTTTTGAAAAGCAAGGCAAGATTGATATTTGCCTGAAGTTTTGAGGTAGTTCTGGGGATTCTTTTTTATAGATTGGGGAGATTCTTGCCAACTTAAGTATTGAGGGGAAACATCCTTCATTTAGACAGGTATTAATGATATTTTTAAGAACGTCCAACAATAAATAACCACACTTTTTATCAACATAGACACTTATTCCCTATATATCCTCAGTCTTCTTGTTTTTCAACGTCTGTATCACGGCTAGAATATCATATCTATCAATTGCTCCGAAAAACATTGAATATCCAGTATTATTCGTTTTGCCTAGATATTCTTCTATATCCTTTGAACTGTTTGGTAAACTGTTCACTAGATTTTCAGCATGAGCGATAAATGACAAGTTCAAATTATTCAAACTTATGTTTTTTGGATACACCCTTTGTGTACTATTTTTCCCTGTTTCAGTTTTTATGATGTTTCAAATAGTTTTACTGACATTTTCAGAATTTTTAATATTACTTTCATTAAAAGTTTAACGTAAGTACGTTAACATTTTATTATATACATTTTTACTAAGTCTATATGCAGTCTATATGTTATTTTCGGTAGGGTGGTTTTTATAAAAGTCACATAGAAACAGTACTTGCTCTCTAGCTCTAAAAACTTCCGATGTTGACCAGTTTATATTGTTAGTTTTGTATGGCCCTATCAAAGTGAAAGGAAAGGAGTTGTTGAAATGGTCATTGACACTTATGATCTGAAGCACCCCACCATAGATTTGAGATGTTGAAGTTTTCATTTGTACATATGTTGTCAAGACAATTCCCTTGTATATGAGTAGTCTCAAAGATTGTTTTAGGCCGAAAGACTCAAATAGATCAGTAACTCCACGTACATTTTCACCTTGAGACTTGTTGAAATGAACATTGAAGTCCCCTGCAACCACCACTCTGACGCAATGATTTAGGTTATTAATAAAATAAAATGCCCTAGATATTATATGAATGAAACCATCTAAATTTTTATGCTTGGTGGATCTATAAACAGAAAGAACTACTAAATTCAGTTGTTTTATATGACAAGCATATATTTCACATAGTTGTTCTTCAGACATCTGAACAACATTTTTAAGGTTTTCAATATTTTTATTAAGTATGCTCTTATGGACAAATACAATGGAACCACCTCTCCTTATATTATTTCTTGAATAATAGCTGATACAAATTAAGTTTTCAAAATTCACCGATTCCAATTTATCTTCCCGTAACCAATGTTCAGTAAAACATAGTATTTTTATTCTGGGGTATAACAGTAAGAGATGCTTCAATACCAAAATTTTATTTGAAATACCTTGCACATTTGCATGTATGATTGAAAATATAGCACGTTCACATAACCTCAGACCATCAGATACAATTTTTGCTAACTGATATTCAATATGTAAAGTCGAGTTGTTTACACAAGTGTTTGTAGTTGAGTATTCATCTAAGGATTGGAGAAAACCGATTGTACACTACTGAAGGAGCTGTTCACTACACCAACATTTTTTTGACGAGGATTATCTAGGAAATGTTGACCTTTTTTAAAATCAAACCGTTCAAATGGTACACCATCTGGCCAGAAAAATTGTTCATATATAACATCCTTAAATCGGAGTTCTACACCAACTAGGAAACAGTTATTGTTCTTTCTTGTGTAAAAGGTTTTTAATAATTTAACTTCAATTTCAGTCATATCACATTTTGTTTTTCCATGTATGTAATTTTTTACCATTTCTTCCGTCACATGTTCTTTAGCCCTTAATAAAAATAGCCAAATTTTTCTATTATTTCTGTTTTTCCCTGAGTTAGTAAACTCTCGACCTTCAAATACAGTTCCAGCAGATCTTTCCCTCCAACATTAGACCCCACAAGTTTTGTTCTTTTGTTTCTACGCTGTACCACTTCTGTGAACGTTTCTTGGTCATTTCGTATTGTGTTCGAAATTTCAGGATTCCTAGCATCTGATTTATGTTGACTTTGTGTTTGATCACAGGTACGTTTTGTATGTAAGGGACTTTTGAAATAGAGGACGTTTGTGGCCCATTTCCATAAGTCAAAGGAGGTATCAGCGGTGCAGCAGCTCCCCCTGTTGAAAGTTTGATCATGTCCTTATTGGAATCCTTCAAGTTAATGACTTCTTGTTTGGTGTTTTGAATGCCATCTTGTAATATAATTTTTAAACCTAGAATATCTTCTTGTAATGGTTTGACAACTTTATCTGGTATGTCCTGTTTCATAGCTGTTTTTATGCATTGAAGTTCATTATGAACATCTTTTATGTCACTCAGAAGAGGTTTAGTAAATTTATCATTAATGTCTTTAATAGTGACAAACTCTTTTTGAAGGAAAATATTTAATACTTCCTCAAGTTTATTCGACAGTTTTTTAATATCTTTTTGAATTTCAATGAGTGTAGTTTCTTGAATTAGGATATATGTTGATTGACAGTCTACACACAAATATATCAGCCTTCTGGTTGACTTCAAGGTAGCTGCTCTGTATTCGGTTGTTGGCAATTTCGCACATGTTTGACACAGTTTACATTTGCATTCATCACATATACTCAATGGGTCTTCCTTGGTCTCCGCTATTTTGCATTTATGGCAATTCATTATTAAAAAATTGTTAAGCCGGACCTGTTCATTCCAATATCCATTTAAAAGTCAAGGACAATCATTGGGTCCAAAAAGTTAAACTGATAAGGCGATAGAAGTTGAAAAAAGAGAAGGAAAAAGCCGGCAATGAGAAATAATTTGAATTAAATTCAAAACAAACTTTAGATGACTGGTATTTCTATGCAAATGATTTATGCCATTTTTACTATGGTCCATCTATCTTGTTGTTGACCATATTCCACTAATTATTGATCACTTTTTACCACTATTAACTTTACTTATTCAAGCGAAGATTGAGAACACTCGAACACACACGATGAGAGTCATAAGAAGATATCACTTCGAAAAGTTATATCATTTGAAAAAACCACGCCAAAAATTTGTTGCAAAAAATAACATAAAAATATTGTCCACTCCATTAGTTCTTTGGTTAACTATCATTTTAGTTTGTTAAACGATTTACTTATGAGAACTTTTTGCTGGAAAATCCCAAAAACTGAAGTACAATCGATCGAATTCGTAAGGAACAGCTTTATGAAATTGTTTAGTGGATCATTTATGAAGATTTTATTGGAAGGAATGATTATCAGATGAAACCGTGAAACAAATACCTATCCATTGAAGCAGTTTTTGCCAAACTTCCCTGTCACAAATTATTATGAAATGTAAAGTACCAGTTATAATATGTAAATAGGTGTGACAATTTTCGAAAAAATTTCATTAAATTGATATTGATGCCGAAAATAGAATCACTTTTATTATCATATAAAATCACTACGTAAAAAACGACAAAATTTGAAAGCATCAGGTCGATATCATATAATATATCAATTTCATGATATATTATATCATGAAATTGATAATTATGTGAATGACTTTTTTATAATACAAAAAGCATTTTGGCTTCCTACTTTCCATCAGTAGATAAACAAAAATGTGGGAAGCTTCCAAAGAAAAGAAGAAATAAAATTACCACAATAAAAAGTAATTTCTCGTAGTACAAATATCTTCATTTGAAATAATGTTAAAATTATATAAATTTTTAAGGTGTTTTGATGGAGTGAGGATCAAAAATAATAAAATTATTTTAACTTAACCACCCCACTTTTCGGTATTATATTAAAACTTGTACATGGGTACTTGAACCATTATGGCATTCGACCGGTAACACTCCTTTATCAATTGTTGACTTCTTCGTCCCACATGAAACGTTTCATTTTTGACAAAAGTCGAAACGATTCAGAAAGCCACGAATATTGTTTAATATCAAAATGAAACGTTGGGTTGAATTCTACGAAAGCGAAAAACAGATTTCATTTCAATCGATTTGATGATAGAAGATCATTTAGAAAAAGTAAAAAGTATGCCAGGCCCCGGCGAGATTCGAACTCACGATCTCCTGTTTACTAGACAGGCGCTTTAACCAACTAAGCCACGGCGCCGTTGTGAGTATTTAGGTTACTTGATGTAGAAGAAATATATACAAGATATAGAAGGTACAATAGGTATACTTAAAAATCGGATATATTCAAATAATAAACGACTTTTATTCAACATTTTTGTTTTTTTACCTTAAGATTAGTTATATTTAAAAAGTAATACAAATTATGAATTATGAATCATCAAAAAAATTTTATTGTCGCTCCGGGGCGACTTGATTGATTCCAGTGGCGCATTTGCTTTTTCAGCTGCAGGAAAACCCGGAAAAACCTGCAGCACTACATCGTCTGAAGATCTTAATCTGCCAATGTCCTCTCTTTCATAGAACAAAATGTAGGGTGCCCCCAGAGGCTCCAATGATTTCAAAACATCACCAGAAAATTTTGTGACACGACTGTCCTCAAACTTAAGCCAGTCCGTTTCATCCTTGACCAAAGCGTAATAATGACCAGACTCAACGCCAGACCCATAGTGAACAATGACTGCATGAAGATTATAATAGTGGTCTGCTAGATTGAAGTGTGAATCTAATGTCTAACCTTCGTTAGATTTTTGTGCTTCTGTCTGAGGTTGAGTCATGTTGGAAGATTACCTGTGTCATTATTAGATTGACTGGTGCCTCAGCTATACTTGTTGTCTTATTATGGTCAGTTAGTTTTGCGCCAATTTAGCAATACAGTTGATCATCACCCGTTAAAAGATCTATTTTCAGATGATTTAACAACAAGTTTTGCACGGACTGGTTATCAGTCATAATAGGAAACGCTAGTTGAAGTTCCAGAAAGTCACATACGTTTTTTAAATAATCGAATAGGTCAGACAGAATATCGGCTAATGCACTTAGCAGGAAAAAATGTTCAAACATAAATATTAAATATAAAAATTAATGCGTAACATGATGATTTCAAAAAGTAGTTAATTAAAATTAGTTTATGAAATTAAACTATGCAGTAGTTGAATATGTAATTTGGTCATCGAAATCATATAAAACTAGATTCTGAAGAGATCTGGGGTCCAATGATAGGTAGTTAGATAACGTGCAGATATGTTCTAGAGTTTTCTGCTATCCAGTTTAGTAATTTCTTAAACCTTCCTATTCTCAGTCAACAACAATAGTCGAAAGTTAATCGAATGTATGTTTATCACTATATGAAACTCTGAAGAGTTTTTATCTATAACACTGTAATTTATACATTTTTTTTTAAAAAATACAGTATTTTCAAAAAACTCCCATTTTATATTCAACATAAACATATCAATTCAAACCATGTAGGAGCTATATTTCCGCTTCTCCCTCCAAAAAATCTCGACGTCAAGAACGCATCAAGATTACGTGTGATATGTACGATGTCGGAGATAAATCTTTTTCCTGAACATAAAAATGTTTTCGTCTTTTTTTCTTCTCCGATTTGCTGAAGCATATAGTAGGGGCGCAATACCTCAATTCACGTAGTGTAAATCGCAGAGATAATTTGATGTAAAATTGCACTTTCATTCGACTGTTCACTTTTAGTTCTCAAAAACATTTTGGTATCTGTTTTTTGATTACTTACTAGAAGCAATTTGTATATGGTCATGCCTCCCCCTTCTCAATAATATATTGCAATATATGAAAAAATATAGCGAGTGGCTTACCAAGATTGAAGAACATATCTGAAAAACAGCAAAACATTATTTCGAATTATTTGGCTTTCACTGGTACGAACGACATACCTGATGTGGATCAGCTCCAGCCAGAACGCCTTGTCCTTTCAATAATAGAAGTATGTTGATTTCAAATTATATGCTATCGGAACTATCCATTACGGTATTTATACATAAGTATGCCCTCATATGTAATTCCATTCTGAAATGTTGTATTCGACATGCTGGTAACGTCATTTTTAATTCGCACGCATTTATTAATTCGTCGCACTTGTGATCTTCAGTATGTTTCATTCAACATTTGTTTACTACCTCTAAGATCAAAACAATAACTGTTGGTGAAGTTATTATTAATGTATCAATATTCATTATAATAATTACTCAATTTTCACAAACATTTTAATTTCTAGACGCGTTGCGCTTCCTCCGTATATTATTATATATTTTTTATTCTTGATGTTTCAACACTCAGTCTGTTTTAAAAACAAAAAAATACTGAGTCATAATTTAGGTCACAACTGCTAGATTATCAATGCTCACTTTTAAGAATTTATTGTCCGCAGCTCGGCACTTATTCATGCTTTTTTTTGCGAAAGTAAGCTATACCGAGGCAATTTTCATTTTTTAACAAATGATTTAGCTAGAATAACGTGACTCAGTACAGCAAAAAAGAAAGCAATATGAAGACACATCTTCATTGTTGCCAAATTTCTCAAATATTCTTTAGACACACGACGAAGGAGCCCTGACGTTAATTTAAAATATTTTTTCCATTTTTGAGTTTCATAAGTCGCTGCACTGAATGAGATTTCTTTAGAATTTTTGCCTTATTTTGCTTCATAGTGTTATTTTTCTAAAATAACTGCAACTCAGTGGTATTTACAGTATGTGTATTTATTAAAACACTTATGTAAAATTCCTAGAAAATGAATGACAAACGTGGTATAATTCGTGGTTGTTGTTGTTGTTCGTTCCGTTAACCAGCTGACGAACGTCAACCCTCAGAAGTCGAAACTTGTTCGAGTAATGGATTAACGAGGCCTTACCCTTTAACGTGCGATTACCCAGCACGGTGGCCCGGCACGATGGTAAAATAAACTAATCGAAATAAATGTTGAAAAAATTCCAAAAAGGGTGAAATGAGAAAAATTGAGAGAAGATTTTGAGGAAGTTACTTAATGACGTTTCGGTTATTAGTATATCCACAACAATCTTTGGGTGGTAGTTGAAGTTTACTTGATTTGATGAAAAATATTTCAGATCACTGTCAAATTCTTGAAAAACTTGAATTTGGCTTAGTTTGTATAAGTTGTCACCAGTAACTTTTTTTCTAAATTCTGTACTGAGAAAACAAATTTTCTTAAGAAAGAGGTTGTCACATGGGATGTAACTCCCTCTATAATCGAGAATCATCAAAAACTCTAAAATTATATTTTTCTCGGAAATTTCAAATTAAAATTTTCAACTGCTTCAGGTTTACAATAGGCGCCCTGACTACGAGATCATGTATGACGTATATATTGGTAGCGTGAGCTCCTCGGGGGATACCAGACTGGTCGTCCCACGGTCGAAATAATCGAGAAAAGGACTGATCCCAGGAGGTCTGGCTCTGGCACACTCCTTTTATAACGTTAAAGCTGGGAGGAGAATCTCTCTCGCGTAGGTGGTCACTGCAATTTGAAGGGTCAAGAATTGGTTTTGTCTTCTTGGGGATTTGAATATTTTAATACAATTTTGCTAACCCCGTGATACCGTTTTTGCATTCTCCGCGTGCAATTTCAATGCTGAGTGTTTTAGAAGACCAGGTTAGCCTTCAGACGTGCACAAGCTAGTATTTTTATTTCACAAGTTTTCATTCAAACTTGCAATGTTTGTAAGTTTATGTCAAATTCTGAAAGTGAATTTAATAGCAGTTATCCTCAACCGATTGAGCTGACAATTTGCCTAGACGTTTAGTTTGGATGACAATGCATGGTAACGGCATTCTACATCCAACATGGCGGACTAGTTTTTATGCACCCTCGTGTTTTGGGTATCAAATGAAAATGTTTACTGGAAAGACAATATGGCAGAACGCCCAAGATGGCGGACTAGTTTTTATGCACTCTCGTGATTTGCGTATCATAAAAAAGTTTTGATGAGATGAATACGGAGAATAAAATGACGGACTCCCAAAGATGGTGGACTGAGTATAAAGGTGGTGCATATCATCAAAGATTTCAGTGATGAATCGATAGAGTAGAGAGCATCGAACCTTGTGAAAAATCGTTATTTATTGCTTTCGATTCTGATTTTTGGTTACTAAGACTAACACGCTGATATGTTTATAAAGTCAAAACCCTTTCACCTCAGAGTTTTACCTCAGGGCAATGTCTCTAATACCAGAACTTAACTTTCAATTGAGCAGGACACGTATACATAATAAACCTTCAAACAGGCAAGTCTAGGTATATGGTCAACGGCTTCAGGAGCCTAGGCCATATTTATTGCCTGTTACAGTGTAACATATTTCTGTTTGAGACAACGGATAGATGAGATCACTGTTCTTTATCAAGATAAGTAAATTCTGAGAATACCTTTTGTGCTTGTTTCATTGATAAAAGTGCTCAACAAAAGTCGAACAGTTAACTTACGATCCACAAATCCTAACAGATCATAATGGAAATGTCCATAAATCATGTCTGTGAACCAATCATACTTGACCAGATACATAACTCACTACTTTAGTGGCAAATTTATAATATTACAATTGTTTTTCAATGACGTGGCACGCCGTTTTGCTTTCTATTAGTATTTTGTTATAAATATTGATTGTTTTGATTGTTGCCTTCAGGTGATACATGAATTAAATTAATTGTTGATAATTTTTATTCGGCGCTGCGGTCGCACGGAATATTGTGTTACTATCACTAGACTAACAGATTTAAAAATTCAGCTCCTGCAAGAATGCGCTCGAAGCTAGCGCCCAATTAAAATTATCAACAATCGTTTTAATTCATATAACCATAATTATCAACAAACATGTTTATACATGTTTCACAGAAATTGTAGTAAGTTATTCGATAGTTACAAAAAAGGTATATATAACAAACATTTACTTTCAAAAATTTCAAACAATGAATTTATATTATAAGTGTTCGCAAATTTTCATGAAACAAATTGATTCATGTAACATTTAAAATAAGGTGTCATTTAAAATAGAACAAGTTTTGCGAACAATCGTTTTTAATGTGTCCAACAAATGCATGAATCAATTAAATTCAAACTTATAAATTGTTAGGTGAATACATTGAGGAATGAATATTTGTGACAATAAAAAGTAAAACGGCGTTCCATAGTGGTGAGAACCTCAATTAGGTTTATGTCACACTAATTTGTAATAAAACCTTGCTAATGAAATTTATTTCGATTTTCACTAGTGAAAATCAAAATCTATGGTCGTGGGTTTAATTTACAACGACTACAATTTTTCATCCATTCAATTTCCAAACTATTTTAAATTGAATGAAATAACAGAAATAAAAAATTTCTTTCGGATACTAGTTTAAATTGTTTTTTGTTATTACATTTATTGATACTAATCTCTTTCTGGATACCCTTCACAAATTTCATTCTCACGAGTAATGACCACATTTCTCACTCGTTGAATGGTATACTATTTCTGATGAGGTCATTGTATGGTTCTAAAAACCATACATAGTATTCATTTCAGCATAACTTTTTTGAATTTTCCGTTTGGTATTCATGTTGATTGTGAAATTCAGGACTTTGAGCGACGACTTTTTTATAATCTGATCTGAGATGGGTTGTACGTAAATGGTCCATCAGATAATTTCCTGTCACTTCGGTAACTGAATGCAGGACCCAGAAAGACGTCTTAGGCAATAACTTCGTTAATGTTGGAGGCACAAATTCAATTTCAATTTCACTTTCATTTTAACGAACTTTAGAAACTTACTGGAGTTGCGACGTTATCTCTGTCCAACGGTTGCAGTTTGAAATTCTACAACTCCAGACAGCCTCATGAATTAGGTCAGTTATTTAAAAAGTTACGTTGAACAGAAACGTTTTTTGAATACATATCAGCTTATATGGGGAGACTCTTGAATAATTTTTATCCGTCGAATAGTTCATCAATAACTATGATTGTTTTTATTTATTGGTTGAATAACGCAACTATTGATTGAAATTTTAAAAAGTTATCGCCAGTCATGGTTGTACCTGTGTCTGCTAATAAACATTAGGTTGAATTCTCAATGTCAGTAGTGTTACTCCAAAATTGCATGTTTTACAAGAATGTATTAAATAATTTTTAGCCTACTATGAAAGCCTTTATTAGGTGCAGCGAACTTGTAACGTCTCACGAACTTAAAATAATATATTACCTTGCAAACCAAAGATGGTGGACTGAGTATTAGGCGAAAAATAATCGAGATGGCAGAAACCAAGATGGACATCATACCAATTTTGAAGAGCTATAATTCCACAAGGGTTAGGGTTAGTCAGGTCGTACTCTAACAAATTTTGTAGGGACTGACCATGCAATAATGACGGATTAAATGAAATGAACGAACTCAAATACATGTCCAGTGATAACTGAAAAATGAAAAATAAATCAATAGTGAAAAAAATGTTCGAGAACAAGCTTTCATTCAAAGCCTATTGAAGAGAAAATAAATTGTATCATACCCATCAATATATTAACCGGTATGAAGGCAGCCATGGGTTCCATCCACGAATTGGAGGAATTTACCGTTAACGGAAAGGAGTCAGTTGTAGGGAGTATCAAAACTTTACTATTAACTTTTTTTGAAATTACGTCTTCACATTTGTATCTCAATAATAATTTTAATCTTATAGAAAATATTCTTACAAATATGACATAATCCAGCTAATACCATGATTTAGATTTCTTTGACCTTCGTCGTAAACATGCATTTATAACATTCCTGGATATTCTTCTCCACCATTCCAGAACACATACGGAGAGATTCAGAAACTTCTTGGCTCAATGTCTAGAGATGTGGAGAACTATTATTATCGACCCTGTTGTAATTCATATTACTATTTTTTCTGTGTATTTTTTCGAATTTGAGGTTCATCTTAAAAAGAAAAGCCACCACAAGTGAAAACTGATGTAATGTGAAAACACATTGAAAAAATTTGTTTTGCATTTCATTATTCGTCAAACTGAATTTGTTCTATTAAATTTCACCAACCATTTTATATGATGAACAATGCAGTCACAGTGCATGAAAAATAAAATTTCCAATATACATTGTACACGCGTACAGCAAAAACAACAGATATGGAAATGGAAAAAATGTCGCATATAGGAATATGCTGGAGAAACAATCAAAATTGAATAGAAAAATTGTTTTATACTACAAGCCAACGTCAGCTTTAATGAAATTTCATATTTTGATGTTTTATTGATTCCTATTATATTCAGAAATTTTAAATTGAATTTAAACTGGAAATAATCCTTCCTCTCAGTGATGTCACTGTACAAATTCAGGGTATGCATTGCGTTGCAAAAAAATTCGTTAATTATGAAAACGCAATTTTTTCAGCACTGTTTCAATGATATCTGAAGATATCTGAATAATGTGGTTCAAAATAGGAAAAAGGCCCAACAAAACATACGTTCAACCTTGTAAGGAGACATGTGAGTTTTGGGCACCGCTCCATGTTGAATCCTCCTAGCCAGTGTAAGGAAATCATTCTCAAGTCGTCGTTGGACTTTTTAAGATAGCTTACTTTGCCATTACTCAGAGAAATATCTGCAAATCAGGGCATTTCACCAGTGATCGCTTCAGATCTGTTTTTAAACTTTATCAGTTCCTATCGTTGAATTTCGTACTGAAGCGTCCATGGCAAACGAAATATCTGTATTTTTTACCACCCTGTATTGAAATAACGAAGATAACGCTGAATTGTGGGAAGCCTCCAAGTATCACCTAACTCCAAACCAAATTTCGGTATCATAGTATTCCTTAACTCAAAGATATCAGCATTTTTAGAGGTCATGATTTCCGAAGAAAATAATTGAAATAAATTTATATTTCGAAAACGGTAACAGATATGTATAGGAAAATATAAAGAAAATTTGTCGGGTAATTGTTGTAGATTTCAAAAATAATATCATATATAAGGTGTTCCATTTGAAAAATCAAAGTTGCTACTAGTTTCTAATGGAATTGGCAACATCACATTGTCAGAAACGTCTAATGTGGCCGCCACCGTGAATCAGCTTGTGTACAATATTCACAATTTTATTTCAATTCAAGAATTTGACTTCATTAACCTTTTATTATAATACTACGCTACTACGAGATTGGGTTGAAATAAGGAAATTTTTTCACTAGATATTTCTGGTTTCGAAAAGGTGACAACTCTTGTAACTTGACTCTAGGCAATGCCAATGACCAAGTTGTCACTATTAGGGCCCTGAGCCAGCTGTGGGGTACCAAATCTCTGGTATGGGACCAGATTCGTAAGTATAGGTATGTATACCCGGAAAATATACCCGGAAACACACACAGAAAAGGCCGTCTGAGAGGAGAACAGGAGAAATGTCTCAACAAAGCAGTGATCGATTCAGAGCTACTCAGTGGAAAATATCCATTGAGAAGACATGTGAACAAAATAGGGCTGTATAATGGAGGCGTTGACTAAAGTCAAGGCAATAAAATGTACAGAAACATCTCTTTATATTTCATGCCAATGTGAGGCACTGAATGACAGAAGGCAAGCAATCCACGAACGACCTACATCATATCTAGAAGATAATGACAAACATCCAACAAGGGATCTGTAGAAGGTAGTACAGGGATCTAGATTGTTGGAACTAGCGTCATGAAAGAGATGGAGGAAAAGACGCAGTAAGCCCATGAGGTTGCAGTGTTTTCCAGAAACTTGGAAGAAAAGAGTTTTGAAAAAAATCACTCAAACAGAAGTACGTAAAACAGTTACAAGATTTCTTCATCACGCGTGTCGTATCGGTTCATCAGGTCGCTTGAATTCACTTTCTCTCGCGAGTTTGCGATATTAATTTGATTGTATGGTGAAAAAGACATTCGTATTGAACATGAAATGCTTAAGGTAACTGACGTTTGATAGGAATCATATCCATCTGGATAGTTTTCCAAATGCTACCTAATATATGACCATCATTTTACACGTAGAAATGGATATAGTAAGTTATTCTTGAAAGATCGACATAGACCTGTGATAGAAATACAATATCTAGTGAATTGTTTTGTTATATTTCGAAGGTATTAAACAGTGTCTTTAATGACAACTCCTGGCTTCGCACGGGTAGCACCAAAACCTCTATATTATTTTGCAATCAATTCACACACAGCATTCATAAATTATACACATAAACCGTCCTCTTGAATCATTCTATCCATTAGAGAAAACCGTTCGAAAATCTGCTCGGTAGTTTTGGAGTCAAAAATACACAGTCAGACGTAGCGGGGGAATTTGACATCCATTTTTTCAAAATATTGCTGATTCATCAATCAACCTTTTCGAACCTATTTCCGTTTCATTTCACAATATTAAAATGTGCCGTCCCACCTACGCCTTGGTCGACATTTAATATCCTAAAAAGGCGCGAGGAATCAATTGAAAGGCGTTCCAGAAGTGCGCCATCGGAACGGCCCAAACGAAGGGGAGCAAAATTGCCAATTACTTTAAGTTACCTTTAACAGTAGTTTACCAGAGGCACTATATCTGTATTTAGGTTGTCGCTTTTTCTGCAGAACAATTTACTAAAACGTGCGGCCACCGAAATATTGGAAGGGTCAGTTTGAATATCCTGTATTTCACGCCCCTCGGAAAAATCAATCCAAATCACTTGGGTATTGCCGAAATTGCCGAAGGATCGGGAATTTAATTGAATAACTTTTGTGTTAGAATTGATTTATGAACCCTTACGAGGGAAGTTAATATTTCATATTTTTCAGGCAATCAACTTTCCGTTCAAGTTTACGAATGGCTTCTTTCCGGTTTTCTTTTCGCGTCGTCAAAGCTGATCTAGCGTTTCATTTTCAGCTTATTTCGAATCTCTATCGAGCCTCAACTGATATTGATACATGTTCTACTTCAAATATATCTGATTATAAAAGGAGGAATTGAATGAGTCATTATTATTTATTTATTTGTATATCAAAAGATGGTGCATCTATCGCGTTAAATTTTCAAATTGAGTGAAACGATTTTGAATGTACAATAGATCCATCTAGTGACCCTAATGCGAATTGAATACTATGTTTGCTTGCACTTTTTTTTGTTCGCACAAGACTTCTAAAAATTACTCGTAGGATAGCCGATAGTTTACAGTGAAAACTCGTTTGAGAAAGAAAGAGACCTAAATGAACAATTATCATTAAAATTATATAAATTTTTTTATTCATAGCCATCTTCAGAATCTATAATACTCAAATATTTGGGAGTTACCATTTGAGAATCTACAAAGAGTAAGAAAAAATTTTTTGAATCAAACTGTTTTATTGTTTTTGAAAATATACACCTTTGAGATCGAAACAATTTTCCTTGTGTTCTAACCAGTTCTCGAAACAGTTTTTCCACTCTGAATATTGTGTTAGAAATGTTAATGGTTCATATTTCATCTCAAAAACCTGGTTTTGGAAGGCTTAAACGACTGTTTAGGTGATGAAAACTGCCTCCCACGCATTTTTTCTTTAACATAGGAGTATAAAAGTAAAGCTTCTTGAAAGTGATTTCAAACTTGTGGGATGCAGTTCATTTTGAAATACCCAAAGATTGAAGTATTGGGAAAGAAAGGTTTTGGCTTTCCCATTCTCCATTTAAAAAGTAACTTTCAGACATTAATTAGAAGTAAAAGGCCTCTTCAAACAATTACTTTCATATAAATATTGAATTATTGGACACATTTTCCTATTTAGTTTGTACTCCAAACATTCGTTATGGCATTGAATCAGATATCTTTCACAAGATCTCTACACAATATAGTATATGAAAGAAATATAATTTCACTTACATATAACACGATCATGGATCTTTCGGAATATTATGCTTGTCTTATTGCCTGTTGACCACCAATATGGATAACATTACAAGATGAAGCATTCAATTCATTCATAACGTCACGACTTCATGTCACGAATGAGTTGAGTCTGCTCATGTCACGATGGCAGTACGTAATGACATTCAATCGCTTATTTGATTCAATCCCAGCCATAGGAATCTTGTTCCAAGTGAAAGGGGAATATTTTCAGGAGAGAATAATTTTTGAGAAAGAAAGATTTTGGCCTTCCACTTCTCCCTTTATACAAAAAAATGTGGAAATTTACTTAAAAAAGAAAACAATTATATTCAAAATCAGCTCTCTACACCTCTACAGAGATGTGTAGATAATGCTGTTTAGATTCTGACTCATACGAATATATCCATTCTTTCATCTCGCACGAATATTTTATATAGACCAAATTATGCGAAATTCATTTGCAACAGATCTTTTTTATACTCAATGTTTTAGGGACATAAAACGAACCGCGAGTGATATTCTCTGTTACCTCAGTCAATTAGTGTGTTTCTTTTTCAGAAATGGACCCTCAGAATCTCTGCTGATACTGACTATCGACCTCATTGTCATCAATTGTTATAGTTACAAGAATCCACCCGTATCTTGTATTAATATTCATCGAACTGTTGAAAATTCACAAAACTTTTAAAGTGATTCCGTCTGCAGTTCAGTAGTGTATACAAGTTCGCATGCCTATTCAAGCTTAGGGGACTCGATATCAATTTCATGGATCTGTAGAAAAATTGTTTTCACGCATAAAGAATAATATATTCAAATAGAGTTATTTCGATGTAGGGGTGAAATTGGAAGTTTCATAAAAAAATAGAAATTAATAGAAATTACGCTATAGTTGGAAATGCCTTAACGATGTTCTCAGTGTTACAACAGAAATAACTTCTTTGTTCCATGCTCTTTTCAATACAAACGTCTTTCCAATTGTATCTGTTTTGTTTTCTTGAATGTTTTCAATTTGGTCTAGAATTGTATTGCATTCGTGGATAAATTGTATAATTTTGTGCTGCCAACAATGCATGATCGATTCCATTGAATCACCTTTTTTATAAGTTGAAGAGTTCATCAAAGCTTCAATTATTTGTGAATGCTATTGTTTTTAAAATTCCTAGAATTGCACTACTACTTGCTGATTCATTGTCATCAATATCCCGAAGGATGTTTGAAATGTAAACATGTATCAAGGTGAATTCATTTTTGAATATGGGATAAACAAAATAAGTTTCGTCTGATTTCTACCAAGTTTTTTATTTGTACGACCAGTTTCGGTTTATCAAACCATTTTCAAATAAACTGATGCATTTTGACAAAACAAGTCCTTAAATATACAATGATACAGTCAGGTACCTGCAGTAGGTACCTTTAATAACATGAAAGAGTTCTTAAACAGTGAAGTTCGAGGTGTACTGAGTTGAACCCCAAAACGATGAGCAGCCACAGTCCGTCGCGTACTTCTGATATGTACCGCTCTTGGTGGAATCAAATGTGCTAAGTCACTTCAACGATTCTTGTGAAAGTATCTATAGAAGAGAGACAAATCTCCAGACTATTCAGGTTGCAAGTGATGTTCGTGTCTCCAATTAGGCGGATGGCTCTTTTCTGAATGGAATCCAGCAGCTTCAGTGTTTACTTAGGGGCGGAGCTCCATACATGAAAACAATACTTCGAAGAAGGTCTGATCTGAACTTTATAAAGCATCAAAAATTGCTGAGGTGTGTACAGTTTTCTGGTTCGGAACAATGTTTCAAGTTTTTGAGAAGCAGCTTTTGCAACTAAAGCGGCATAATTATGCCAAGACATATTGGTATCCATCTTAGCCCCCAATAAACTTATCGAAGCAGAAAACAGAATTGTCTGTCCTGACATTATTATATTCGGTTCGGAGACATTCATCTTTTTGGAGAATATCGATGCCTGGGTTTTCGTGGCATTGAACTGAACCTGGGTACTTTCACCCCAATTCGAAATCACATCTAGATCCTCCGTAAGATATGCAACCTCCTGCTGCCGGGAAGATGTGCATCCGCAGCCGATGTCCTGGAATCCAAATGGAATGACGGGACAAGTGTGCTGTCCTCAGCAAAGCAATATTTTGGATTCTTAGTTTTTTCAATAAGTCGTTGATGTACAATAAAAAGAGGGTTGGAGACAATATGGATCTCTGGGGCACACTAGCGTTGATGGTAAAAGTATTTGAGACATATTCATCGACGGCCACTTGCAGGGTACATTCTTTCAGGAAGCTGGAGAGCCAAACACAAAAATGATTCGACAAGCCATCGCATCGAAGTTTGACCAGCAAAACCTCATGCCACACACGGTCGAAGGCCTCAGAATAATCAAGCGCAATAGCTCTTGACTGTCCATGTTTTTTGATTGCGTTGTTCCAGATATGGATGGCACAACATAGAAGGTCGCCTGTTGATCTTTGGTTCCGAATGCCATATTGATGATCGCTCAAGATGTTAAAGCCTGCCAAATATTTAAGGATATGGTGGTTTACGGCTTTCTCCATGATTTTTGATATCACTGATAGCAAAGCGACTGATGTGTAGTTATTTGGAAGATTTTTCTTGCCCTTTTTGGGAATAGGCTGAACGCTAGCAATCTTCCAACAAGAAAGAAAAGCCCCATCTTTGTAAGACAGTTTAAAAAGTCTGCAAAATACTGGTGCGAGTTCATTTGCGCACTTTTTGAGTACGATGACAGGCACTTCATCAGGACCAGACGCCTTGTTGATATCAAGCTGTTTCAATATTCGCATGACTAGACGTTGTCGAAAAGTAATTCCCGGTATTGTAGATTCTAGTGTGGGAATAGTGGGTGGTGCCTTTCCCAGTAAATCGACTGTGGAGTGGTTTGAAGATACCACGCTCACGAGCAAAGGAATAAAACTGAAGATGCAAAGGCGATGAGGCAACTCCGTTGCTTCAATGACACTCAGGTCAAGGAAAGCGGCCCTGATATCCATCATTTTAAAATTTATCAGACAATGAAAAATTTCAAATACATAGAATCAGTTCTTGTTTGAACTATTTTCTAGAACAAAAACTCCATTACGTTCTTTCCGATGATAACACTTGGAATTAGGTAAACCATTAGGTAGCAGCGACAAACACAGCGAATTTATTACGTTTACATAACCTATTCGGAAGTAATTTTCGCGCGGAGCGAGACGGGCTCGCCGGAGTTTACATTCCGAAATGAGACGGTCTCACCGGAAACGCAAATATTACCTTATGTACTGTGCTAATTAAGAAGATACTAATTAATCTAATATTCTATTACCTTCTGCACAATCCAAACACGAACTCAATGTCAACTGGTAATCGTTGTTTGTCGAGAAGAATTGTTTCCACTGTTTTGCATAGTGTGGCGCCAGCTTATTTTTTCAGAACTTTGATTTAGGAAACGGTTACGTCAGAACTTCACTTGTTGATTTATTTCACATCACCATAATCCTTTTCTAAATGAATTCAGAAATGTTTTCTAAACTGAATAGTAAAAAAACTCTTTTGCATACAAGCTTTCATTTACAAGTTCTTAGAGGGAAAAAATTAAATTTTATTTAAATGAATCACATCCATTTAGTACATTGATCAATGTTTATGATATCAAAGCTTGTATCGAGATTCACTTATTCTATAAAATATTTCTTCTTAGAATTGAGGTCAAGATAAACTCACATATTGTATTCCTATTGTTTGTTCATCAATTTTCACACTTTCCAAAAAAAATTTTACTTCTCTCCTGAAAATGAATAGTTTTGAATTCATGATTGAACACGTGTCCCTTGGTAGGGAGGTGAATAAGGTATATTTTTCCATTCCAGAATTTGTAGATATCTATATTCGTGCTTTTAATGTTATTCCAGTTTGACCTATGTATAAAATCGGACATGAAATTCAAAAGTTAATAATATACAATGAATGATCTAGTTTCGAATTGATTTGAATAGATCTCTTTTGTTGATTTCTTTCTTACCAGATAACCATACTTAGACCTCCGAAAATAATTACTACGTAAAAATGATTTATTGTCCTGTTTTTACTTGTTTTTAGTGGTGAATCAGGTATTGCTTCTAGATCATAAAATTATTACAATTTTTGAATAATTTACGGTTCTGCTCATTAGTAAGTTTGAATATGGATTTTTTTGAAGTGTTCGATCAGTTCCATTTAGTTTCATGATAAAAACTTCGTATTTTAAATGTTCCATAAAAAGGTTCAATGAAATATTAATCAAAAGAAGTAATAAGCTCTTCTATACTGGTCCTTGCCATTCAAATAACTTTCCAAAACAATCATTGTCATACGAAAATAGAGTACCCGTCCATCAAAATGTGAAGGACCTTCATCTTTTTACAATACGAAAATTCTCAAAATGATTTTTATTCAATTCTGAATAGCTCCCCAGTTTCATAGTTTAGACTATTCAAACTTGTATTAAACGGACCAATACAACTGAATATTGTTGTTAGGTATCTTGAAAAATATTTAAATTCTGAAATTTTTGAAGAATATTCGATTACAATAATAATTTCTAAGCCATTTATTGGTAACCATCTCACTGTTGAACAATAGAATTATTTATGAAATGGTAAGTAGTATAAAAAAAATTTTTTTCTCTGCGTGTTTGTACCTCAACTTGGGTTAAGCCATTCAATCGTATAAAAACTGTCGAAAAAAATTCATGCAGTACAAGAAATACATAGTAATAGTGGTTACGTATTTCAATATGATCTTTGACTTATTACATACACAGAAATTAAAGAACAAAAATTGAATTTGCTGGAGTCTCCCACCACTCTTTAATTCATTTTCATGAAAAAAATTTGAAGAATAAGTTGAATCATCATAATTTTCACCTGTTTTGTACCTGATCGCTACCTGGTCTTACCTTTCACATCTACCACATTGT
>WOGR01001432.1:0-19937 GCA_015342045.1 Leptinotarsa lineolata | reverse complement strand
TCGAGATTTTCTCTTCGAACTCCGCAGACTATATCCAGACCACTCTGTCAAGATGGTTGTTCTGATTTTACGCTCGCATTGCAAACGCTGGCTAAACCCTACGAGGCAGATCAAAAAATGTACTACAGTATTTGGTACACCTCAAAAAGGTCTACAAAAAAAAGTCCGCGTTGTTATATGTCTATCCCTATCTCGGTTTTCAACCGTAGTGTGTGCGTTTCGGGTAGTTTTGCGGTTAACCGCTTGCGGGAAAAAACCGTAGTGCGGCCTTAGCCTTAGGGATAACCCACAATAACCATTTTTTATCCTTTACTTTTTTGCGAAGCGATTTTAAGCAATACAGCATTAATCCTTATCCAATTAAGTACCTTAAATACGTTGTGCATTTAATATAGATCAATATGACTCTTTACAGCATGTATTTTAAATGAATGTTTTCGAAGATATTACAGATTTGAAATGCAGCGACATAGCGATTGCGGCATTACCACCCTGGGAGCCGGCGGCGCGTTGAAGGACGTACTTTATGATTAGCAGCAATTGCACGCGTTTATATGTATATTTAGTATCCACCCGTTGTATTTTATTTTTATAGCATTGCACCCGTGCGGAGCCGGGTGCAATGCTATAAAAATACAATAAGATCAATGTACTCTGATAAATGAAATAGGGAACTGTTTTATCGATAGTCAATTTTGGCGGTAAATTTCGAATTATCAACAAGGACATAAGATTCATTAATTGAAAAATCTGTTATGGTAAAATTTGCTGTATCTTGAGCTGCTATTAATGATTTTCTGTTCAACAGATGATCAATTCATTGTGTGGTTTGGCTACTATAATGCTCATGCAAAAACAATATTTTGTGACGTGAAATATGTAAAAGTTTGTTACTTCCTCAGTAGGTGTCGGGACTGATAACAGGTGAATTATTATTTAGAGTTTAGACGAACAGAATGAAAACATCGGTTAAAAATCTGTTCGAAGTAACCCTCGAAAATATCACCACTAGCAATCGTCGCAGTCATAAAATATAGTCAAGAAGGTTCAACCACTTGGCCCTAATTCCACTACAGTCTCTACAAAACATTTGGTTCAGTGTCGTGAACAGCTCAGTTCCGTCCAAAATATTCCGTAATAACTTTCGTTCAGAGAGAATTCCAAAGATACGCGACATGAAACAACGAAAATAATAAGTAGAAATTAAAATAAAAGAACCAACATAAAAACCCAAGCAGCTGGATATTTTGGACTACTACTTGATAATAGAATTATGAAAAGTTAATTTTACAACGAAAATTTATAATACCGAATAAAAATCAATAAAGAAATAATAAGTTTCTAAATCAAGTAGTTGTAGGAAAAACCCTACAGTAGGAAAAACGATCCTGATTAAAGGTAAAAAAAATGTATTTATTGAAAGAAACATACATAAAAATCGAAAACTTGGCTTCTGCGGAAAAATAGCGATATAACACAATGAAGGTTGAAGAGGTTGAAGCATATAAAAGTACTCTATGTTATTTACCACCAGATAGTACTGTTTGGCCGTCTGGGAAATAAGTAGTTATAATCAGAATTTACTTTTTGTTGTACGACCTTTCGTTTTATGGTTTTCAACCCGAGTCTGAGAAATTTCGATACTGACAAACAAGCTGACTGCCCTTTGGAAGAAAATTTATTTGTTGAATATTGCAAAGCGAATTTTCCTTCTTGGTGTTAGGTAACTGATTTTTTCATTAAAATTAATGTTATACTGAAATTGGTTGATTTTAAGTTTTGGAAGTCGTAACCAAAAATAATAAATAAACTAAATCATCCAGAATAAATCATTTACTATTACGCAGAACCCCGACAAAATTCATCCCTGTTA
This sequence comes from Leptinotarsa lineolata, assembly GCA_015342045.1. NCBI lineage: Eukaryota > Metazoa > Arthropoda > Insecta > Coleoptera > Chrysomelidae > Leptinotarsa > Leptinotarsa lineolata. Next base: position 18,064 of record WOGR01001432.1, on the reverse strand, counting down.
CAAGGTCAAAAAACGAAAACAAAACACAAAAAAAATTAATTCCACCGACAACACAACACGTGGATTCAAATATAAATTAATGTCAACAAATAAATTGTTTTGATTGTGCCAACTGTCATCTATTCAGCAATAGCACAATCAATGTAGAGTATCTACAGCGCTCAGGTGGATGTCTAAAGAAGTAAAGAAAAAAGGCGGGAAACTGTTAAGATACTTATCTAAACTTTGTTATCTGTGTTCTAGATGCTAATGAAATCTTAGAAGATAAAACGAATTCAGAGTTCCTAATTTTCCAACCAGGTTGTATAAGATAGTGAAATAATTTGGTACATTAAAAATCAATCCAAGGCAAAAACCTTTTCATCACAAACAGACTACAATATTCTCGATATCGGTATCGTTTCACCAACCAAGTTTTCATCAAAAGATGCAGTATATTATAAGCATAGTCATCTGATGACTCCAAATTGAAATTATGCTTTTATATATCAAATCGCCAATCCTCACCAAAGTATTTATTTTGACAAGTGAACCCCCCGACTTGTTAAATTAAGAGCATTATACCGTGTAATGGGATAAAAAGGGATCATCCCCTCTCGATACTAAACAATATACAATGAAACCGACTCCATATGTCCCGAATATTTTAATAAGAGGGTAAGAAATTAGATATGCCTTTTGTGTCAGGATCAGGGTGTATAAAACAAGTGTAGGATAAACGCATTGTTATAATAATAGCAGAAGAGCGTTCATGCACATATTTTGAAATTATTCAAAATTTCATAATTTTTAGAGCATTTCCAACTGATATTTTATTATATTCATCTATAAAAAACCTGTTTTTCCGTTAACCAGTTGTCTATAAACGACAACCCTCAAAAATCGAAACTAAGGATTCATGATTAACGAGGCCATACCTTTCAAATTGCCATTCCTAGCTTGTAAAATATATTTATTTGTGTAAGAATTTAGCATACTTCGGTTTGAGCTTGATAATTTGTTATTGCCTGAATTGTGATACTACCTGATTTAGACTATAACCAAAACATTCCAGGTTGTTTCTAAAGTTTTGTCCGTATTTATGAGTCCAGCTGCTAACCACCATTCAGTAACCATGGTCGGTGTCTGACCACTATCCTGAACGTCTGTTATCGCAGAGGATCCACTTTTCATCACACGTGACGATCCGATACAATGAAGGATCGTTTTGGTTGCGCAAAAGCAAGAACAGATCTCGAAACGTGACAATTTCTATCTATCATTAAAATCGTGGGGCACCCACTTTTCGAACTTATTGACCTTTTCAATACGTTTTAAACCATCAAAAACCGAATGGAAGCTAACGCAAAATTCTTCCGCCATCCCACGCACCGTTTTTGATGGGTCAGTCTCCACCAGGATTACTGTAGGTCGACCACTTCGGAAATTATCTTCGAGGCTAAAATTTCGGGAATGAAATTTCGTAAACCAACGTCAAACAGTGCCTTCATTAATAATTTCATTGCCAAAGGTCTACTTCGCGTTCACTGTAGAAAATTTTCAAAATCTGTGAATTACTATTTCCACGACATATTGAAGTTTTTTTCATAAATAGATTTTTAATGCACAGCAGTCTTTCACATATGTATAAAACAATATTGCAATGAACGATATGAAATTTCAATATTTATGACCATGATTTGTTTCTAATAGCAATGAAGTCCGATACATATTGAAGTTTTTTCATTGATTTTTTTAAGGACAAAACAAAAGCAGTACAAAAAATCCTTGAGGCGCTCTGAGAGCGGTGCCTGTGCGAAAGTAGCGATTCACATTGAATTTGAATCGTCGGAGATTAAATCTATTTGGAAAAACGTTCTCAGGAAGTTTGTTCCACTTAAACGCAGCTCTCCAAATTAAGGAGTTCTTGAAAAGTGAAGTTCGAGGTGTACCTCAGACGATGAGTAGCCACAGTCCTTTGCGTATTTCTGGTATGTACCAAGTCACTTGAACATTTCCCGTGAAAGTGTCTATAGAAGAGAGGCAAATCTCCAACCTTTCTTCGATGTTCCAAACTATCAAGGTTGCAAGTGATGTTCACGTCTCCAATCAGTCGGATGGCTCTTTTCTGAATGGAATCCAGCAAATTCAGAATGTGCTTAGCGGCGGAGCTCCATACATGATATAAGCTTTGTAAAGCATCAAAAGTTGCTGAGGTGTGTACAGTTTTCTGGTTCGGAATAGTGTTCCAATCTTTTGAGAAGCAACCCTTGCAATTCAAGCAACATGATTGTTCCAAGACATATTAATGTCCATTTTAACACCCAACAAACTTATTAAAGCAGAAAGCGGAATTGTCTGTCCTGACATTAATATATCCGGTTCAGAGACATTGATCTTTTTGGAGAAAACCGATTCCTGGGTTACTTTAACCCCAATTCGAAGTCACTTCAAGATCCTCATAAAGATATGCAACCTTCTGCTGCCAGTGAAGATGTGCATCCGCAGCCAATGTCTTGGAATCCAAATGGAATGACGAGTGTGCTGTCGTCAGCAAAGCAATATATTGGATTCTTCGTTTTTTCCAATACGTCCTTGATATACAATAAAAAGAGGATTGGAAACAATATGGATCCCTGGGGAACACCAGCGTTGATGGTAAAAGTATTCGTGAGATATCCTAGAGAGCCATTCACAGAAATGATTCGACAAGCCATAGCATCGTAGTTTGGCCAGCCAACCCCCATGTCACACACGGTCAAAGGCCTTAAAAATATCAAGCGCAACAGCTCTTGATTCTCCATGTTCCTCGACTGCGTTATTTCAAATATGGCTGACATACGATAGAAGGTCACCTGTTGATCTTTATTTCGGAAAGCCATATTGATGATCGCTCAAGATGTTATAGTCTTCCGAATATTTAAGGATATGGTAGTTTACGGCTTTCTTTGTGATTTTTGATATCACTGACAGCAAAGTGACTGGTCTATAGTTATTTGGAAGATTTCTCTTTCCCTTTTTTGGGAATAGGCTGAACGCGAGCAATCTTTCAACAAGAATGTGAGTTAAGTTCCGTACTTTTCAAGTACGATGACGGGCACTTCATCAGAACCAGACGCCTTGTTGATATTGTGCTGTTTCAAAATTCGCCTGACTATACGTTGTCGAAAAGTAAGTAATTTTCGTCACTGTGGATTTTAGTGTGGGTGGTGCCTTTCCCAGATAATCGACTGTGGAGTGGAAAGCAAATCGTTCAGCTAGGATTAGCTTTAGCTACCGACCAGAAGGATCTAGATCAGTTGGGATTGGCAAGCAGTTAATCCCTAATTCTCTGATTGTAAATTTCTTTGCTTTCATTTATTCCAAGTTTGCAATAACAAGCCTAGTTCGGTTTTCGGCACTGCAATTTTTGCGCTACTGCTGGTAGGCGAGATTTTTGATAGATTCTTCATGCAGAGCTGTGCTTGAGAAATTGGGTGAAAAACAGCGTCTTTCCTTTTGTCATATGCTCAAAAAACAGGTTTTCAGTGTCACTCTTTCTCAGGTTTGAAAGCCGACGATTTTTGGAATTTCTTCCTGACGTTTCGCTGGCGCTAGCTTTCTTAGAGGTTTATACATCTTCAGTTTATCTCCGATGACTGGGTATTGCGACTGCATAAAACGTTTGGTGTGCTAAATCATGTACCTGGATTTGGTACAGTTCCTTCTTTTCTGTTGAAATTATCCATGTTTTTGTAGATCTCTATTGCTTCCCGTACCAGTTGGCTATTGTATCCCTGGTTGGGAGCAATGAGTTTCGTACTTCCAAACAGAATCCTATGGTTTCCTTTACTGAGTGCGTCTTCCGCCACAGCCGACGTGTCCGTTTGGACTAGTTTTTTTCATGTTCCTTCAGCTTTGTTCCCATGGATCTTTTGGTGGTTCCGATATATACCTTCCCTCAAGTGCACGGTATGCGATTTACTCCTGCTACTGATAGTGGGTCTCTTTTGTCTTTAGCCGATCTGAGGCTTTGTTGTATCTTCTTGATGGTTTTAAAAACAGTTTTGATATTGTGTTTCCTCAAGAGTTTTCCAACTCTATCTGTGACTCTGGCGATACCTATATGAGAGATGAGCATATGCAATTATCTGAGCCTCTACCCCGTTTTCAACCGTGGAATTCTTCAATTTCATGGTCGTGTTGATCTCGGGTACACTGTATCCATTCGATCTCAAGGTCACTTGAAGAGAAGGCTCAACGAATATTATTGACAATATACCTAATTTAGGTAAGGTATTAGCATACCAAGCTACCTGAGTCAACTTTAACCATTTTGTCAAACAGGTTTTTTGTGATTTCAAAAAATGCCAATAAAAAACTTGCTCTGTTTTCAACTCCATACATTTCCTTCAAATTTGAAGTGTGTACTCTCCTTCAAATATTTTCCTATTTTTCCAAATCTTTCATTCTATCGATTAGAACGAAACATAATCGAAATTTCAATGCAATTTTAAATTTTTATGAATACAAACGATACTTGGATGTTATATCATTCTCAGAACATACCCGCATTGGCCTGTTGTCAGAAAAATAATAATGCACCTCCATACATTCGTTTTTGTTATTTCAAAGTTTATGTAGATTTCTCATTTCATTCATCATTCATCAGCTTAACGAATGCTGTCAAAAAAATTAATAATATGCTTGTTAGAATATCCGAGTTCCTCAATATCAATGAAATGAAACTCAATATAAACAAAACCAAATCAATGATCATAACCACTCAATATAAATATAATCTAATCGACAAAAAATCCATAAACATAAAAATATATAGTGAAACAATTGAATTGGTTGAGGAATACAAATACCTCGGATTTATGATAGACAACACTCTGAGCCTGAAGAAGTATTTTGATTACATTCATAACAAAATTATTGAAAAAATATTCTTCTCCACAAGAATTAGTAACACGTTGACATTTGAAACATCACTAACAGTCTATAATACGATAATTCACTTCTCAACCTTATTGATGCAAACTCTATATCCTCTTTGCAAAAACTACAAAATAGATGTATGCGTATACTCCTAAAATGCAATAAATACACCCCTATAATGACCATGCTTCAGGTTTTCGATTGGCTGTCTATTAAAGACAGGCTTTCCTATTTCTAAATGATATTTATTTTGAAAATTATTACTGGAAAATTCCCTACCTTTTTCAACCAGTTCATAACCTATCAAAATGAAATCCATGATTACCCTACACGAGGAAATAAGAACTTATATGTTACCCGAACAAAATATACCATGACAATGAATTCATTTTCCACAAGGGTCTCTTGGACTACAATAAACTTCCCAATGATATTGAATGTTGTGACTCCATTTTAATTTCTAAAAACCGTCTAACTAAATATCTGAAAGAAAAATATGCTAGACTTTAACATATCTTCCACATTCATATCAGCTTGTCAGTTCATTGGTCTATCGGGAGTCGCACACTCCAGCCTCTGATTTTATCTATTTTTATTATTCTTGTTATACTTTTGCTTGTATTTTCAAAATCTGATTCATATAACAGTATTATGTATATTAGGATTCCTATATTAATAAATGCTCTTCTTCTTCATCTCTGCCCTTATGACGTGAGTGAATTTTTCAACTGCAAGTTTTAATGCTTCACCTTTTGAATGTGCATGTATTGTGTATATATTAATGTGTATGTTTTGTAATATATGACGATGCTATGACGATGCTAAATCTTTACACTGATAATAAGCAAATGAATTGATTGATTGATATTAGAAATTCGCGACGGACTGGGGCTGCTCATCGTTTTGAGGTTCTACTCAGTAGACCCCGAACTTCACTGTTGAAGGATTCTTCAACTTGGATAACTCTATTTATGTGTCACTTTGTCACTGTTTCTAGACTCTTTAAAGCACTCAATATTCAATTTTTTGAGAAAATTATAAAAGAATTCATCCATAGCAATTCTTAGGCAGTGAAAGAAAAAACTAAATTCGAGACTCTGAGAATTCGTCCTTCATATCAGAACAAACAGAAGATCAGAGAGCACGGTTATAACAGAGAAAACTTCCTAACATATATGAGTACACGAAGCTTTTTTTTGTCTACAGGTTCAATGCTTGCTGTTCCGTCTACAATTGGGGTAGATATTGTCGAAGGCAGCGGGCATTTGTTCTCACAGCTGATGCCTAGTATATAGTTCATTGCCTTTTCGCCTTTGATAATGTTTACCGCAGTCTTAGATGAAACGTCAGGCATGAAAACCTGCAGACACAGCCGATAACCCTGGAAAATAGCTTTGACATAACCACTCTCATCAAGTAGTGAAAATTCCCACTGTAAAATGCATGATGCTTTTTCGAAAGCATCCAAAGCAAATTACCAATCGGGCTGCGAGCCTATTGTTCATAAACTGGAGACCGTATGTCCGGAGACTGATTTGTGGTGGATTACAATCTACGATTTTGCCCATAAAGGACTTCGTGCTTGGTATTATTCCAAAGTAGAGAAGAGTGTATTGAAAACGGAATTGTTTTTATCCTGCCGGAATTAGATTTGCCGAGAAGTTTATCTTCGCTAAGTGCGGTTTTATTGCGACGATCTGTGTTCTGAGCGGAATATAATTCTGCTTATTAGAAAAGGATTTATATTTGAAGCGATATTTGGTGGTTATCTTAATTGCCTTCTGCGACAAAAATTTTTCGTGGCTGAAGAATTCCATTACTTTGGAGAGAACTCTTCGAATTCCGATTAGGAGGAAATATAAGATGACTTTTATCATCCATAATTATTGTACGCGAGATGTTTTCGGGGATATACCGAATTGACAATTCAATCCTGAGTTAACCAGCAGTGATTGAAGTGAATTAAAATCGACCTTTTGCAAGCAAGAGCGCAGGTACAATATATCTAGTACTTATTTGTTGAAAGTACTTTTCTCACAACAAACCAACAAAAATACTGTATCTTAATCCACGTTTTGCTAATTAAGTTATTCTAGTCATTAGTCCAGTAGATTCATTCTATTTAAATCTACCTATCGAGTCCGTAAAGAATTGAAATTTTGCAATTTCTATGTATGATTTTAGAATTTGAATAACATTTCTGGAAAAAAAAAATACAAACAGAAAATTTCAATGGAATATCGATAAAATACCAATTTATTCAAAACACTTTTGAAGGAAACCTTAAAAACATGTTTTTCGAAAATGTCCATTTTCGAAAAGTTGCTGTAACTGTTTTCGTGTCAAGAATTTTTTGTTTCTATGGAAATATCTCTAAAGCCCTCATCGCGTAAAATTCAATGGTGTGAAAACTTATTTTTCCAAATGAGACATCAATAGTTGTTGATGGAGAACAACTTTTTTAATGAGACACCCTTTATATTCCTGCATATTTCAATAGAGCTTAAAATTACCTTTCCAAAAATTTTGTACAATTGATGTTTTGCTAGAGTCATCTTTGCAATACAGAGCTTTTAGGGTTTTTTATGTAGCCTTTCAAACGCACACTTTGGACGATGCGGCGATAAAACAGAATGCAAATCTTCACTGGTAGCAGTCAAATTTTGATTCAAGCAGAGGATCTTCAATTGGTGGTTTTTGTTCAATTTCCAAACAAATTCGCAATTAAGTATGAGAATTATGAAAAATGAGATATGATAGTCTGTTTTATATAAACCGGAAAAAATGCAGGAGCATCAAGCGATTTGTATCACGAGAGGTATTCAGAGAAATGACAAACTTTAAGAGATATTTCCGCAGGATTTCGACACAATCTATTCGATGGCGGACAATTTGCAAAAGGGCCAAAATTGGATGAATCAAATATGGATAAAGAGTTGAAGCCATTGTCAACCGGCCTACCAAGAACTAACGTTAGAAAGATTCCCAAAAAACACAAATTCAAGCCATACAGGACCAGAAGATTTCATCAAGTCAAAACAGGAAATTTTGAACGCCGCATGGCTTTTTGTCAGTGGTTCGTGGAAAGTGTTAATCAAGTGCGTGATTTTTCGTTAAATTATAATTGGACAGACGAAACTCATTTGAACAGTGCCGGCATTTTCATCAGCTACAATTCTTATACTTGGGCACAACAAAATTCTCATTCTATTGTGGAGTAGAGAAGTCAAGGAAGATTTGGATTTGGTGTGTGGGCAGATGATTTCAATCGTGGAATTATCAACCATTCATTTATGATGGCACTTTCACATCTCAGAGGTATTTAGAGATTTTAAGGCGAAATATTGAACCCCTTGTTGATGAGTTGCCACTGATGGAGCTCAAAAAAATATTTTTCCAACCGAAATGGGCTTCGCCTCACAACACTGCAATTGTCACCAATTTTTTGGTGCAAATTTTGGTAATAATCTGATAGCCATGCCAAGGAAAAAACCGTTGGCCGGCCAGGTCACCGGACTCAACGCCCATGGACGTTTATCTCCCGGGAAGATTGAAAGATCTCATTTATGAATTGCTGACTAATTCTAGATACGAGTTGGAAGCTGCTTCCCTCACTCACATTCAGAAAAGATGTCGCTGGTGTGTAGATAAAGCTGGTAGACATTATGAATATATTCCATTGTTTGTTTTTCATCATTATCGATATTATTGTTGCAGTTTCATTTATTAGTAGTAAATATAGTATAAATTGTTATCAGTTTTATTGAAACTATCCATTTCAATTACTGCTGTGAAAAACTTTCCCACCATTTGATAGCTACTACTGAACAATTTCTTTCTGCTTTATCGCCGCGTCGTCCAAAGTCTGCATGAAAAACCTAAAAGCTCTATATTTCAAAGATGACTCTAACAATGTTTCCTTCTTATTCACCAAGCTCAAACACCTGTTCATGCAGCTGCAGTTTCGTAAAAATGTATCATCTTTCCACCCAACCGATTTTCTAGAGTCTTTGAAGTCCACTAGATACTCTTCAGGACAACAAGAGGATTGTTCCGAATTCTTGGGGTTCTTGTTGAATAGTCTTCGTGAACAGAAAAATAGCAGGTTCAATACTCCTGACCGCTCTGGATGAATGATTCCGTAGAGTCTATCTCGTCTTGTGTTCGCAGATCTTTTGTTGGAAAAATCCTCACTGATTTAGTTTGTGATACATGTTCGAAAGTTAGCAAAAACGTATATGACTTTCTGGAACTTCAACTAGTGTTTCCTACTATGACTGATAACCAGTCAGAGCTTGTTGTTAAATCATCTGAAAATTGAACTTTTAACGGGAGATGATCAACTGTTTTGCCAAATTTGCGCAGAACGAACTGACTATAATAAGACAACAAGTATAGCTGTGGCACCAGTCAATCTAATAATAACACTGGTAATCTTTCAACATGACTCAACCTCAGACAGAAGCACAGAAATCTTACGAAGGTTAGACATAAATTCATACTTCAATCTAGCAGACCACTATTATAATCTTCATGCAGTCATTGTTCACTGTGGGTCTGGCGTTGAGTCTGGTCATTATTACGCTTGAATTCATTGGAGCCTCTGGAGACACCCTAAGTTTTGTTTTATGAAAGAGAGGACATTGGCAGATCAAGATCTTCAGATGATGTGGTGCTGCAGATTTTTCCGGGTTTTTTCTGTAGCTGAAAAAGTAAATGCGCTACTAGAATAAATCGAGTCGCCCCGGAGCGCCAATTAATTTTTTTCCACACAGATTGGCTCCAATATATATTTTGAGAATAACAGCTCAACAACGCCTGTGTGCATAAAATAGGTTGGAAATCACGTACCAGGGTAAAATCCATTCTATATATTCAGCAAAATATGTTCCATCTGCAATATAGATAAAAATAAGTCAGTTTTTCACCTACTTCTGGAATGTCCTACGTACAATGGAATGAGGAACTGTAATTTTTCTCCAATTTTAATTATTTCAATGACCTAGTGACGTTATTAGACTCATGAAATATTTCTGCTTCATCAGCTCTTGCTCATTCAATCATTAATATTATGAAACTGAGGTCATTTGCTTTGAATAAATGAAGTATTAAATAATGTGTGCCTATTCAGTATTTCGTTCCTTTTCTGTTAATGAATTAGCTTCAAATTGAGAAATTGTGAAGATAATATCGAACCTCTTGTAATGAGATGTAATATTCTCCATATACAATCAAGTTTATTTATCTATCTTGTATTTTTTAATAATACAAATGAGTTTATCAATAAGGGTTTCCTTCTTTCAACTTGTATTCAATATTTCAATTCTATTATATATTCTATATATTTTTCATTTTTCGACATGTAATCAACGCAGTCACTTGTAATTGTAATCCACTCACTATAAATATCGTATGTGAAACAATTAGATGCGCGCCAAATGATTCTCTTGCAATTTGCATATATCATTATTTTCTGGTTCATTTCATATGATAAATAAGGGTTCTATCAACTCATGTTGTTTTCATTACTTTGATATATTAATATAAATGGTTTGAAATCAATAAACCCGTTATCATTATGTTCGATTCGAAAGTTGAGTTATCAATATTCAATACATTTTTCAAACTCTTCCTGGATAATATTGTGAAATGATTTCAACCGTATCAGTTTTTCTACAACCACCAGAGAGGAAACATCGGATACTGTTGACATCATCCTTGTTAACAGCTGGATGTTATTACAAAAATCGACTGTGAAATCCGGCAACATAACTTCAAATTGATCGACTAGACGAAAGAATTCCCATCGTAATTGGATAACAACTCTTTCGTCAGTTCAGTAATTGGAACGTTGAGCTCTGAATGACAGTTTATTTTAGTACGTAATTGCATGCAATCGATCGAAAAACAACAAAAACTTTGTTTGAAGTACGCGCATTGTATTCCAGATGACGGGGTTTCAATAAAACTGAATCATTATTTATGCATTATTCAGTTTGATTTTGTTTCCGATGGAATCGTTCGGGTGAAGGAACACGAGTTGATGATGTTAATGAAATTCGACGAAGAGGGCGCTTGATATAAACTAATGTTTTCAGAAAATTCAGCTAGCCAGGTGAATTCAATTAGAAGCTCGAATCAGAGGCTGTCAACTGTAAAATGAAATGTTATCTTGTCTCAGTTTATTGAAAATGTGTTGACGTACTCATCTACAGGGTGACAATTTGAAAATTTACAATGGCTATATCTGAACAACCAACTGAAATATAAGAAATCTCTGAAAAAAACTTCCATAACAAGGAGGGGGAAACAAAATGATGTGATAGCTTACTTGATGTTACTCACCCCTTCGCCCCCAGCCACCCCAACTTTATATTCCTAAATGGAAACCCTCTATTTGTGATATCTCTTGATAAATGCTTTTCAATGGTACCCTACAGAGCTACATGGCAAATGGTAGATGCTGGTCCCACCCGGCATCACCCGGTGAGATACCATTGCAACGGTTTAGGCAGCGTGAAGTTGCTTTCGAGCTCAAGTTTCGTTACTGTGCTGCTGTTTCCAGTTTCAAGAGTGGGAATATAAGAAAAAATTGCATGATGGTGCTCCTAGGGACAAAAAACTCCGGAGGTTAAATAGCTCCCTAATCGAATCTCTGGGTGAAGGCTGATTCGAGGGCATTATTCTGCAGAAGTTATTCGGAAAGCACTATTTCTGACAGGCAACAGGGTCCTTCTAAAATCACACCACAGGGAAATAGCATGGTAACTGCAGTTGCTCAAAGGCCCAATAAGTATTTAAAAGTCGATTTCTGCAACTGAAATATAAACTCAGTGCACCATCATCTGCAAACAAATGGTTTCATATTCTTGCACTCATATTCTTCCACACTTGTCAATTTTCTATACCCCGGCTATGATTTCCAGTCCCGATCAAAACGTAACTCTGGAATATCCCTTTTTATCAGAAGCGATCTTTCCTGCCGAAGAGAGGAAATGCTGGAACTCCAAAATATGATGTAATGTGGTTTAAAATAATATCACAGAAGATCACTGAATTCATATGCTGCGTTTATCGACCATCAAGCGATACACAATATAGAACACTATTCTCTTCACTAGCAAACTCCATTGACTTTCTGGAAATCAATAATCCCAGTGCCGAAATTTTCATATTCGGTGACTTCGATGTCCTCAATATCGAATGACTCAAATTCTTAAATATCAATGACAAATAACAAGGTAGCAAAGCTGATGCTTTTGCAATAAGTAGCGGACTCATTATAAATGAGCCAACCAGGATTCCTGACCGTGATAAGGAATATGCTAGTCTTTTGGATCTATACCTAGCAACCAATCAAGAAATTCACACGGTCATTGTTAGGTCTCCATTGGGATCATCTGACTACAAACTCATTTCAGTGTTGAGTGAATTACCGATAGATGTTGGGAAACAATCTAGGCCGCAATCTAAATTTAGCATTACAGATCTACTGAGTGGGAGGACCTTCAAGACCATTTCCGAAATTCATTGTGGCTATATGTTTGTTTCAGCTCTAATGATCCATCAACTTGTGCTTCTGACGTCACGGCAGTTATACTATCATCCACTGATGCATATATTCCTTTTTTAATGAAAAGAACTTCTAACGGCTAACATGGGTTCAACAAATAATGCGAACAAGCAAAAATCACGCCTATCAGCAGTGGCGCAAAAATCCATGTGCCGGAAACCGAACAAGGTTTATTGGTGCTCGCAACAGCTGTGAACTTAGAATAAATGAAATCAAAGAACTTCACAATCAGAGAATTGGGGATAAACTGCTTGCAAATCTCAACGGGTCTAGATCCTTCGGGTGAGAAGCTAAAGCTGTTGAAAAATAACTTCATGAAATCCACAATTTCACCACTAACACAAGCATATGGTTCAATTGCAACAACAGCCAAAGAAAAAGCGAATCTACTAGCTGAACAATTTGCGTCTCACTCCACCGTCGATTTTTCGGGAAAGGTTCCACCCACTATTCCCACACTCGAATCCACAATAACGGAAATAACTTTTAGACAACGTCTAGTAAGATGAATTTTGAGACAGCTCAATATCAACAAGGCGTCTGGTCCTGATGAAGTGCCCGTCATCGTACTTTGAAAATGGGCAAATGAACTCGCACTAGTATTTTGCAGACTTCCTAACCTGTCTTACAATAGAGGGGTTTTTCCTTCTTCTTGGAGGATTGCTCGCGTTCAGCCTCTTCCGAAAAAGGGCAAAAAGATCCTTCTAAATAACTATAGACCAGTCGCTTTGCTATCAGTGATATCGGAAATCATTTTGTGCGATCATCAAAATGGCTTTCTTTAACAGGCAACCTTCTATCGTATGTTACCCATATTTGGAATAACGCAATCAAAAAACATGGAGAGTCAAGAGCTGTTGCGCTGGATATCTCTAAGGCCTTTGCCCGTGTATGGCATGAGGGTTTGCTGGCCAAACTTCGATGCTATGGCTCGTCGGATCATTTCTGCTTCCTGAAAGAATGTTCCCTGCAAGTGGCCGTCGATGGATATCCCTCGAATAGTTTTACCATCAATTACCATCAACCCCTGAGGATCCATATTGCCTCCAACCTATGGATTCCTAGGAAAAAGTCCAAGAATCCAATATATTGCTCTGCTGAGGACAGCACACTCCTTTCGTCATTCCATTTGGAGTTCAGGACATCGGCTGCAGATGTACATTAGCATCAGCAGCAGCAAGTTGCATATCTTAATGAGGATCAAGAAGTGATTCCGAATTGGGGTGAAGTAACCAGGTTCAATTCAATGCCACAAAAACCCAGGCATCGGTTTTCTCCAAAAAGATGAATGTCTCTGAACAGAACATAATAATGTCAAGACAGTCAATTCCACTTTCCGCTTCGATAAGTTTGTTGGTGGTTGAAAGGGACAACAATATGTTTTGGCACAATCATGTCGCTGAAATTGCAAAGGCAGCTTCTCAAAGGCTTGGAACACTGTTCCGAACCATAAAACTGTTCACACCTCAGCATCTTTCGATGCTTTATAAAGCTGAGATCAGACCTTCTTTGGAGTATTGTTCTCATATATGGAGCTCCGCCCCTAGGCATACCCTGAAACTCCTGGATTCCATTCAGAAAAGAGATATCCGACTGATTGGAGACGCCAACATCGTTTGCAACCCTGATATAGATACTTTCACGGGAAGTGTTCAAGTGACTTGGCATATTTGATTCCACCAAGAGCGAAACATATCAGAAATACGCGACAGACTGTAGCTGCTCATCGTTCTGAGGTTCAGCTCAGTACACCTCGAACTTCACTGTTCAACAACTCTACCATCTGGAGAACTCCGTTTTCAAAGTGAACAGCCACTTTCGCACAGGCACCGCTCTTACAGTGCCTCAAGAATTTTCGTGTAGTGCTTGTGTTTTATCCGTGAAAAAAATCGATGTAGTAAGTTTTGGTTCATTGAATTGCAACGTTATTTTTTTCTTTCCTCAATCCAGAGTAAGATAATGACACATAAGTCCTGTTGAAACGCAGATGAGTTCTTGATTTTTCATTGAAGCTCAATAATAAGTACTGAATAGAGTTACCAAATTCAAGTTCTCAATTGGACGGCATCTACACAAGTTAATAGAAATAATGTACCCCTTTTCAACACTCGTCACTGAAGATCCACTTTGTTTCGCAAGTTGATGAGTAGAAGTTAAAAAAAAGGGGTGTTTGAAATATTCGTTTTCGAGGGGTATTTTGTTTGACAATGTTGTTGCGGATTGAGATAGGTCTGTGATTACTGATTTCATTCCGATTATGAGTTTTGGGTATTGGACAAACTTTGATAGTTCTCCAGACTTCAGGAAAAACAGACGTCCTTAAAATAAGGTTGAAAATAATTTGTAAGAGTAAGACTGATACTATCAGACTGTCTTTCACTAGGAACGAATTAAATCTGGACCTGAAGTTATCTTGTTTCTTAATTTTTTCCAGCTTCTAATAATTCCATCTCTGTTATTAGTTTCACACTAATATCTATTGAACTTCGATATATACTCGTATACAATATACTCGTATACAAACGAATCATGAGAATTAAACAGTACTCATTGAAATGGACAAAACTTTTGATCCATTTGTCATGATGCTACTCATCCCGGATGATAAGTACTTTCGTTTCATACAAGATACAGCAAGCACAGACTAACAGTTCGAGTGGAACTCAAATATTGAGCCTCTTCAACACTAAGGTATCAAGAGAAGACAACAGGTTATTTCATCGCGGCTTTGAGTCAGTCACACAAGACTGACACACCAACATCTTATGAAGCAGAGGAGTGTATGTGAAAAGTTTATCACATGTGACACGTACCTTAGCGTGAAGCAAATCCTAGTTGTTCGTCTATTATTCCAACTGGAATGACGTACTACAAAACCATCAAGTATAGTCACAGTAACCCTCCAACTGGAAAATAAAATGTATCAGTTCAGGCCTTTCTTGACACAAATATGTATAACAAAGTGTTGCTGAATATTGTACCCCATTATTGAAATATAATAGTGGAAAAATTCCACCAGCACGAACCTCCTCATGTAACAACACTGAAAAATCAATTCTTTTGGAATAAGAGTGCAAAGACTCGATTACTACAGATTCTACTATCTAGAAACTGTACACCTGTACAGTGGTTACACCTAATCTGTATCTGTAGAGTAGGGAGGGTGAGTGTAGGCCCACAGCTCTTAGGCCATATATGATCCATTGTATATCCTCCTAGGTCATTGTCCATTCTGTCCTCTCCAGGAAAGTGGACAGGTCACTAGATGACATCTCCTACATATCGGTAGGTGTAGGCCAAAAATCGCCGAACATACACTCTCTAATTGACGATAACTCCGGACACTCACATAATACATGCCTGGCAGTCTCATCTTCCTGTTCACACATCCTGCATAGAGGTGTGTCCATTAGCCTCATAGAATGGATGTGTTTCCTTAGTTGACAGTGGCCAGTCAGACATTCTACTGTTAAATGTAGGTTTTTTCCTGGTCATCGCCAGATATTTCTTTGGCGCCAGCTTCCCAGGGTCACCCAAGGTTATCTTGATAAGACTGAATACTTTGATTCCATCCCATCTCTTCAGGGATTGAGAATGGTTGTGACGTTCGGCTAGTTCCGCAATTGTCGAAGTGGTTATACGTAATAATCAACAGTCCAATCTTTGGTGATGATTTGATTTATGGGATACTGAGTTATTACAAGATCTGTCTAGTTTTCAACACTGGCATGACATGAACTAATTGAAGATCAGCAAATGCCGAAATTTAATTTTTCTGTAATTGACATGATATGTAATTCCAATATATCACTGAGAAAAACTCGAATCGTTGAAATGAAAATGAAAAAAGATGTTTTCATTCAACATATTCAATTATCCCTATTTCCCTTCCATCATCAATTCGTGTTTCGTCCTAATCGATCCCATGTCGTTCAGCATGAGGCAATTACGAAACAGTCTCAGGTCGTGCGTAAGTATCAGTTGTGAAATGATCATCATAATACCAATCGGATTATTGAATCGATAATCATTATGATATACATGGAATAGTATCCCTTATAATGAATTTCACGAGGATATTATGCCTTACATGCAGATAAGGGATATACGTACATGATCTCCGTATAACAAAAGAACAAAAGGAAGGGATGTAGATTGATTGATTGGTTCGTGAATGGTTATATTGAAAATACTCACTTTGACTGTCAGTAACGATAAAAACATACAGTAACCAGTACATCAGAGAAATAACTCAACATTGGAGTTCTATTAGTTATACGATTCCCAAATGATTCCTTTCATATTCTGATCTAACATAATTTACTTATATTCATCATCATCGTCTCAAAAATATATTAATAGTTCAGTCAGAATGAACAATAATTGAAAAATATCTCAATACCAAGTCGCAACTGTACTGGCATTGAAATATCAACACTTACGATGGGTATAAATCATTTCAATTTTCAACTAAATGGCCTGAGATTTAATAACAAAAATATAAGGACAGAGAGAATACTCATTGGTAAATCAGCTCCCATTAACGAAATATTTGACATATTTGATGAAAATTGCATCAGGTCCTATTCCACTTCGGCATAAATGACTATTGTTGAAAAATTGGAGGCCTTAAGAGGTTGCTGCAATTGTAAACAATATATTCAATCAAAACTTAACAAATATGGAATAAAATTTCTTGCATTAGTTGACGCCAAAATGTTTTATAAGAAAACATCAAAAGTATAATATATTGGACAGAAGCCCGAAGGATCATACCGTGTTTCTAATTCTTCCAGTGATATAGAAAAACGTCTTTTTATATCTATGGCTCTGCAAGATAATTGGTTTAGATATTAATACTTAATTACAAAAAGTTTAAAACTTTTATAAAATTCCAATTACATGCGAGTGCTTTCGATAGCAGACTGTGCTATCATCATCGTGGCTCTACTGAACATTTTCCAGTATCATTTGCCATTTTATATGGTCAGATCGTCTTAGACAGGTATTAGCTTGAACAGGTACTTTGATTACGCTTCTATCTCTGGTTTAGTTTGAGTTTGTTCGTACCTGTGTTATATTAGGTAATATCCTTTGAATAGGTGTTTCTCTAGGTTCATTGTTTCTAGAAATTTGTATCGTTTTGTGGAATATATTGAATGTTAGGTCTTTTTGTGAATTACGATAAGTGAATTACGTTTTTTGAATTTATGAATGGAAGAGCATACAAAAATCAAAACACAACAAGACCTAATATTCAACATATTTCACAAAACGATACAAATTACTAGACACAATGAACCTAGAGAAACACCAATAAAAAGAATATTACCCAATATGACACAGGTACAAAGAAACTCAAAGGAAACCCGAGATAGAAGCGTAATCAAAGTACCTGTTCAAGCTGATACCTGTCTGAAATGATCTGACCGCATAAAAGGGCAAATATTACGAGAAAATGTTCAGTAGAGTCACGAAGATGACAGCACAGTCTGCTATCGAAAGCGCTCGCATGTTATTAAAATTTATTGAAGTTTTGAAACTTTTTTGTAAACAAGTATTATTATCTAATTATTGATAATAAACCAT
>WOGR01001431.1:0-21055 GCA_015342045.1 Leptinotarsa lineolata | reverse complement strand
ATTTTGCTAAAGCAATTACAGTTGCAGCTCCAACACCCAAGTCAAACTCGTTCACAGTAATTTCATTCGTAGTTCCCTTCAAAACATCAAAGGTACTTGAACCTTGGTAGGAAATAAAATCTAATATATATCCGCTTACACCAGCAGTAACAAAAAATTTATACCCCCATTTATGGGGTTTATTTTTTATAAACTGACGGAGATCTCCCGCACGAGTACCCTTATAAGCGACTATCGTCTCGTCTACAGAATACTGATTTTCAGTGTGGAATTTTCGAAAATTAGACTGTAGTTTTTCCATCAAAGGGCGGATTTTGAAATACCTGTCCGTTGTGTTACCAGATAGATTTTCATTATTGTTGAAGTGAATATTACGTCTCAATTTCTTGAAACGTTTGGCTAACATCAAACTTGCTATCTGCTCAATTCGGGCGTTATTTGCCCAATAGTCTTCGAAAGACGGAAGATCTATTATTCCCATCAACAATAATATGAATAAAAAATCGGTTATTTCCTTGGCATTGGTATCTATGGATTTACCAGTTAGTTGTGAACTATACAGGTTAGTCTGGTCGATTATATCATTCATTATGTCAAAAGAGCAGAGTTTGGTGAAATACTCGATTGGAGCTGGTATCTCTTCATTTGTCTCCGAAATGAAATATGTGTTGTTTATTCCACATATATCTTCCTTTGTCCAGCTGAAAGTTGGTCCTTTTTTTCTTCTCTATCTCTGCGTCCTCTTCGTCGAAATTTTGTTCAATTCCAGATATATCTTCCTCATCTGATTCATTATATGATGAAAAAAATCGATTATCATCTCCCCACTTCCTTATATTATGATGGTTACCTGAAGTGAGATCCATAACTTGCTTCATTTTGGTTTGAATTTGGAACAATAATAGATTTTCCTCGTCGTCGGAACTATCAGTTCCTGAAGTCGCAGTTACCGTTTGCCTAATTTTTTTTTGAATTTGCTTCAGAGTCATATTTTCCTCATCATCGGAACTTCCAGAATCATCGGAAATATCAGGCAAAGGTGGAAGTTTGAATTTTTTCCTTCCATAAAATGAACATGAGGGAATTGTTCCAAGATTTTCCATGAATATATATTTCGAAACCTAGATGAAACACTTTCTCAGTATGGGCAATGTAACCATATGGATACGCATATTTCAAAGTCAACATTGCTTCTATATACGTGTAAATTAGATCGGAAACAAATAAACAACATATTACCTGATTCTTTCACAAAACAGCAGTGACACTATAGACATAAAATTACTATGGTTTCAGTAGGAATTGAAATTTTTATACGAATGTCACACATAACCTGTAACGCTGCAGCGCTACCAACAGGCATAACCTCGTAAAAACATACATTTCGGTTGGCGCGAAAACTAACCGGCTCTTTTCTCTCCACAAAAACAACGTTACTATATGGTAACGTAGCCCGCGACACGTAAACGGCATGGATAAGATTTGGGAGGGTTTTGAAGTTGACGTGACCATATGGTTACTATTAAACTATTAAACAACATAAAAATATTCAGGGAGTCGCCTGATAAAGGGTTAAACGTTGGTTTGCTAACCTCAAATGTGGTCGTAGAGACACCGATGATGCAGAATGCAGTGGACGTTCAAATTATGCAGTAACAACAGAAAACATAAAAAATCCTCAAAATCGTTTTGAATGAACGAAAAGTGAAGTTGCGTGAGTTAACTGACATTGTGAAGATATCAAAAGAATGTGTTGGCTTTTTATTGCATGGGCATTTGACTATGAGAAAACTTTGTTCAAAGTGGGTGCCGCGCGAGCTCACTGTTGAACAAACACAACTCCGGAATCAAAGCGATCGTCATCTGAGTGGATAGCAACTGTTGAACCTCGTCCAAATCGCCCGAAAACACTACAATTTGCTGGAAAGGTTATGGCCTCGGTATTTTGAGATGTGCCTGGTGTAATATCCAGCGACTATCTTGAGAAGGGAAATAACAATAACATTGAATATTATATAGCGTTATTGGAGCGTTTGGGAGGCCGAAATTGCAGAGAAACGATCGAATATGGCATGTCAATCAAAACAGTGGCAAAACTACATGAATTGAACTTCGAATGGCTCCCACATCCACCGTATTCGCCAGATTTGGTTCCAAGCGACTACTGACTGTTGGCAGACCTCAAAAAATGCTCAACGGTAAGAAATGAAATGAAAAGTTTATTGCTGAAACTGAGGCTTATTTTGAGGCAAATTATAAATCGTTCTTCAAAAGTGCTAGGCCCGTAGACTTTTCAGCCCATGTATTACACGAAACTTCTTACGAAACTTTACATGGTTTCATCTCAGGCACATTTTCTTCGAAGTATTTCCCTTAAAAATTCAAATGCGGCTATTTACTGGTAAATAATAATATGTATCACTTCATCGAATTTAATCTAGATCACTGGTTTATTATATCAACAAAGTGTTTGTTTGTTGTGAATAAAAATCATTTTTTCTTACCAATTAGTGATCACACGTTTTCGACTTTGATGCGATTTTCTCCTATTCCACATTTATATAAATTTATTCATAGTAGTGGATATAAAGTATGTCGCCATAAACCACCAGCTTTTTCTAAATTCATATATCCAGCAATTTGTTTATTGACTAATTCACTTTTCGTGTCGGCATAACGGGTCAACGATTCGTTAGGTGGACGTGTGTTAATTAATTGCTTAATTAAGTATCGATTGAACAAACGTTAGACATTGTTTCCGGCAATTACTTGAGTAAACAGATTCAACCCCTCCGGCATACTGTGCTTTAGGATATTTTCTCTGTTTTATATATTCAATGGTCTAGGGAAATTAGCAAAAAACAACAAGTGGAACAAAAAAAAAACAAAATATGACAAATACCAGAAAAAAGGCTCTCTTTGAAAATTTTGACTCCAGGGCAGTCTGGAATGTAGTCTCACCCCCAGATTCATTATCTTCTAACAATTGTAACTATTCAACTTGAAGTTTCAGAGGTCCGTGCTTCTAATATTTTACCATAATGATCGTGTATGTCGATATAATATATCCACATTTATACATCCCATTCCACTGGATGATTAATTCTGATAACGTATTACAGTTCCCTGCATTCATATCAGTTCAATTCGTTTTTGTATTTACGTTATTTTCAATATTATTCCCATTATTGTAATCTGATATTCCTATTTTTTCTGTAAAATATTTTTATTATTTTCATGATAAAGTTATGCTTGTAGGTATTGAGAAACATGATACTAGGCTCTGCCTGTTTGTTTCGAAATAATTGAATAAATAAATAAATTAAATGCACCCCAATGCTGTCAGGTCACGAAAAAGGTTTTTTTTCCAGTTTTCACCTGGAAGAAACTTTTAGGCATGATATAAACGTTTTTTGCAAAAAGTTTATTCCTTTTTTTAAAACTTTCTCACATTTTTTGGTTTGAAGAAGTATAAAGCTAAAACACTATTTTGTTTGAAGCTAATCTCACATAAAAATGTTCATTTTTCAAATTGAACGTCATAAAGAGGTCCCCTCGGCCGGTATTGTCGCAACCGCTATGTCCCTGCATTTAAATCTGTAATATCTTGAAAATATTCATTTGAATTATATGCTTTGAAGAACCAAATTGATCTATATTTAATGCACAATGTATTGAAGGTACTTAATTGCTGCTTAAGATACTTGAATTACTTGAATGCTGTATTGCTTAAAATCGCTTCGTAAAAAGTAAAGGATAAACATGGTTATTTTGGGTTATCCTTAAGAGATAGACATACCATTGTAGATTATTTTGTAGACCTTTTCAATGTGTACAATTCTGTAGTACATTATTGTGATCTATCTTGTAGTGTTCAGTAAGCGTTTGCAATGTAATCGCAAAAAATGTGTTTATGTACGACATCACATTAGAAAACTTCTGAAATTATAATTGTTCTCTGCCATATTATGCATGTTATAAACATATAAATCTCCTCTCGAATCACTCTATTAAAAAAATCGCATCAAAATCTGTTGCATAATTTTGAAGAGCTAAGCATGCATAGGAACAGACAGCGGAAAGCGACTTTTTTATACTATGTAGTGATATTTCTTACGTATTGTCTCCCTAACTGATTTTAATTCACATCTGGATTTTTTCTTTTTCTTTTCTGTCTTTATAACCATAGGTTTCATGACCATTTGGTATGACAGGTAGAAAAAGAAGATGTAGATTTCTTAAGCCATATCCACTCAAATCCACAAAGCAACAGCTCTCTGGACGTTGATTTCTGATTGTTTATTATTGATCCTTTGCATTTAACTTTTATGAAAAATTGAATCTCATAGAGCTTTGTTACTAGGTTGTCTCGAAAAAGAGGTATTAAAAGATATGGTATAACCTTGTTTTCTTGGGGATCACTTTTTTCCACATTGATTGCCTTCTTTCAAAAAAATAGTTAATCTGAGGTGGGTACCGAAATTGTAAGGTATAGAATAATTTGGTAATCTTTTCAGAAGTTTTCTATACAGTATTATAACCTTTTCGTTTGTGAATGGTTGTTTTTCAATTAAAACAAAGGGGAGAAATTATTAGTACACATCACAAAATAAAAACAAGCACGCACATTTACCTAGTGTTTAAAATGACTTGGAAGTATTCTGACCTGAATTCAATAACAAAAATGATTAATTTTCCTGTAGTATTATTATGAATGTAAACAAGTCAAATTGCGGTTCGTAAATCCATTTGCATTTTCTATCGGACCATCTCATATTAATTAGGCAGTCAAAAATCAACCTAGTTTAGTCTCTCATCGTGAAATCTGTCGGCTACAGCGCTTTCAAATTCAAATTTTAATTAGTTTCCGGATAGACGAAGAAAAAAACAAATCGAACGAAAGCTGGTAGTACAAAAGGTGAACATTGATCTTACAATCGTAATACTAGTTTTTGTTGCCGGTTTTCAAATCTTCAATCGATACGCAATGTCGATTATTCCTGATTGATTTTCAGATGTCAGAGGCTGCTGGTTATATTTGAGAAGATCAACTTCTTCTGGAGATGATATAAAAATTCTGAATGTGCAGATTCTTGTGTTTTCATCAAAAAGAAAATAAAGCCCTCCAAACCAGATAAAAAAATTCGTTGTATAAATTAGATTGACAAATGTGACTATTCTTCTATTGAAAACAAAGACAAGAACACCGAAGAAAATATTTCTCAGTGAAGTGGAACCAATTTACTGATTCCATGATTAATAATTTGTTTACGAGCAGTTCCATAGAATTGAATCTCATTTTGAAGCTCTTTCTATTTCATTGGCATAATCAATATCTATTTTATATTATTTTCAATACCATACATTGGAATAGAAAATTTGAATGGACGTTGAAAATATCACTGATTGATTACATTTTTATTTAATTCTATAGACTCCTTCACTACCAATTTCTCATGGGCATTGATATTATCCACGAATATCACTCGACATTGTGTGTACCGGAAAAACTGTAAAACAAATTTTCAAGACATACACTGTCTGATCAAAAAATCAAGTGAATTTCGAATTTTCTCAAAAAATATTCATTTATTCATCAATTTCTATTTCGTAGCCTTCAAAGTAGTCCCCCTTCATATATAATACGTTTGTGCCTGCGTTTTTTCCAAACCTCGAAGCAGCTCTAATATGCATTTTTTGATATGTTTTTGAGCTATTTCAGTGAGTCACAGGAGAGCAAATCCGGTGAATACGGTGGCTGAGGCATGATAACGGTGTTGTTTTCGGCCAAAAAATCACGAACAAGTAAAGACGAGTGAGCAGGTGCATTCTCGTGATGCAGAAGTCATGAATTGTTTTTCCACAATACCGTATATTGTTTTCGTATTGCTTCTCGTAAGCGACGCATAACTTCAAGATAATACTACTTATTGACCGTACGACCATGTGGAAAGAACTCCTGATGCACTTCACCACAGTAGTCGAAGAAGACAGTGAGCAAAACCTTGTTATTTCATCGAACTTGGCGTGCTTTTCTGGTCTTGGCTCTCCTGGGCTTTTCCATTGGGACAATTGGACTTTGGTTACGATGTCATAACCATATACCTATGATTTGTCACCAGTCATGACCAATTTAAGCAAACCTGGATCACCGCTGACGCTATTCAACAATTCCTGAGCGATGCTCACGCGACGAGTTTTTTGGTCAAAATTAAGCAATCAGAAGAACATGTTTTACATACAGAATTTCTGTCGTGTATATCCACTTTCAGGTATACTTTTCTTGATCAAATGTAATAACTGAGATAAATTGGAATTGTTCCCAGAGAAACTCGAGGAAAAAAGTTTTAATACTACTTGTTGCAATGCCTTTGTAAGATTATACTTATTAGTCGACTCCGTTAGCAACTCTCTCATGTTTATGTATAAAAGTCAAATGGAATAAATTAATTATTTCGGTTACTGTACATATTTGAAAAAAATCCCGAAATACGTCAAATTTAAATTATAATTTGATTTTCTCCAACGTAAAAAGCTACCCCCTTCGAATAACAGGTACAACCCCTAATTTTTTAAATGGGAAGTAAAGGTTTGTGACATATCGTTTGAAAGGTCTCTTCATTCTCTATTCAAAAATGTTATTGCTTTCAAGTGTACTGCTACAGTTAAGATAAAATGAATTGAAATCATGTGGTAACCAGAATTCGATAAAATAAATACACTCAAAAACTAAGATGTAATGCAAAACGTAATGAAATGTAGATTACGAAAAAGAACTATGGATGTTAACGAAGTAGATGTTCAAAATGTTCACCGTGAACGTCTTGGAACACCCTCATCTTAAATAAAATTGTCTTCTAACATTATTTAATTTTGTATACATTGCTCTTTACATATTCCCATAAAAAGAAATCTAATGATGAAAGATCAGGTGATCGGGCTGGCCATACAATCAATCCTCGCCTCCTTATCCACCCATTGGGAAATGTTGTATCGAGGTATTGCCGGACATTAACTTGATGATGTAGAGGTGCTCCATCCTGCTGAAACCATATCGTATTCACTGGAACTTGAGGGTTTCCTGGATCAGCAGAATTCACCGAAAGCCCTTATGGAAAAGGGCTTTCGGTGAATTCTGCTGATTTTTTTGTATGATGAACTTTTCAATGTCCTGATCATGTCTCCGAAAAATAATGGATAGTTTTTGAGAAAGAATTGTTCAAGGTCGGCAAAATGGGGAATTTTGCAACTTCTCTCGGAAATTGTAGCATGCGCTTTAGCAATTCTTTCATGGGTTTCGTGTCTTCACAATACTGTTTCCCAATAATTGCAGACCATACAGGGTAACGTATAAAGCCATAATCCGAGAAATGGAAGAATAATTTTTATAACATTATGGAAACAATAAATTGTGAGGAAGTTAGCCAATGGATATGGATATGGTTATATAGAAGATGACTGAATTGATATACCGTGTGACACATATTCATCATACATCCCCTTTTCTCCTTTGTTTCTCTGGCTATATTTCTGGGAACATAGAATACTCTCATTATATATCACTTTTTGACAGATTTACAAAACAAATTCAACTTCCGGTTTTCCAAATGAAACACTCTGTATATTATTACACGAACGGTTAGGGATGATGGACCCTCCAGAAGAAGTTTCTCTGTCCAACTCATTGAGCTGATGTATAAAATAAATGGCGATATCTCCGTAGTCCTCAGAGATTACACCATCAAACCTGGTATCGTTGAATTTCAGTTTATTCGTATATCACACAGCTCTATCACAAGAACTAGGTACTGATTTTGGAACTGATCCAGACGCTTAGAGTAATTTTTTATCACATATTGTTATTAAAGGCATCTTCATGAAAACACTAAGACTATTCAACAAAATTTGTTAGTTTAAGTTTTATATAACCTTTTTGACACGATATTTATCAAATTTTTCCACTTTCCTACATTTGTCAAAATGATCGTACGAGCTACAGAAAAAATTATGTGTAAGGGTTTTTCGGAGAGTGTACCTTCGAAATAAATCACTTGAATTTTGTGTATCGCACATGAATGGAAGTGAACGATAGAAAGAACGAAATTAAAATAGCTCGTGGATTATCACTTTTGATACGTCACTCCCTGAAAGAGGAGAATGGAAAGAATAATGTAGAACAGGTTTCTCATTATAGATGTATCACCTAAAAAAAGAATATTTTTTGTGAAAATTCATTAAAAATCTCTATTATCTCATTTTAGACGTCATGAACCCTAATAATTATGAAACTGGAACCTATTTCACACCTCTCTATGACATTTATCGCTCAATTTATTATAATTAAACTGCCTTTTTTCTGTTTATCCATATTCTTCTCACTTTGATGAAATAACGACGAGCACGGTAGATTAGTCACGTAATTTGCCACACGTGCTACGGTCACGCTATACTGTTCCAGCTTCTAATGCATATGAAAAAAAAAGCGCGGGTTGTCTATTTAGCATGACCATAGTAGGCCGATGCGAAAGTGCGTAAGTGCAATCGCGTGCGTGCCTTGCGTTCACTTGTTTTTCTTATAGTCTAGTTCACAAGTTGAAATGGACTGAAGAATATAGTAAAAATATGATCGATAGCTCATTGAAATAAAATTTACGATTAGGCGTGTTCATACTCTATGAACAGCCTGCGGAAGGTATTGTATATTAAAACACGTGTTGCGGTTTTGTAAACTACTCAGTGTTACTTGAATATGTTATGAAATTTCATCAAGTATCAGCCAATTCCATGAGATAATTTTTCTCAGTTGAAGCGATTTGGGTATTCCATGCAAACATCTCGAACAATTATTGTCATACGACTTTTATGTAGGAACGATTTTACGTAGAAACGATTTTCTTGGTAACAGGGCAGAATGAAAGAGTACAACATTAGATTACATCAACAAATTAATTTTTATGAATACGGATCTTTAGTTCTATTCATCGATTTTTGTAGCTACTGTAATATAACAAATTCAGCTATGTATCACAAAATACATGTCGGTATTTGAAAAAAGAAAGTTTATGATCAAATCTGATGAACGAAACATCGCATTGCAAATTCGTTTTTATCATATTACACATATGAAACAGTATTGAAAATTCCTCTGCCTTTTTCATATCATTCAAATTTGAGGGGGTGTAGCTAAAAAAACTAAATTCGACAATTCTAGTTTTTGGCCACTTCTATTTTTGATCTGAGAAGAGATTTCTCTAGTTCCCCAAAATAGGAAACTTTTGTTCAATTCAGCAGATCTTTTAGGTTTTACCATTTCCGAGATAGCAATAGTGTAATCAGCTAAAAAACGGCCTGTATATCAAAGATGAAGAAAGGAGGCATAGGTTTAAATTGTGTAGCATTCATGTTAAAGATATCTGATTCAATTCCATAATGAAATGTTTCGAGTACAAACTGAGTAGAAAATAGCTATTTATGATATGAGTTTTAAAACTTAGGTTTTATTTTGTGAGTGAAATAGTTTGCGAAACGAGCGTAGCGAGTTGAGCAATTTCACGAACAAAATAAAACTTAAAACACAAATATCGTGTTTGTTTTATTCAACTGTCCTGTTTTCATAATAAAATAGATATATTTGATATTTCCATAAAAACACATTTTGGCATATCTTGTCAGTTAACTATTTCCATGCTATCGCATTTGTTGTGAAGTGGCCGTGTCAGATGACGCCGAATCATCTGGTTACCAACAAACAGTATTGCTTACAGCTCACGCGTTTTATTTAAAGTCACATTTAAAGTTCTTCTTGTTCCTGGCGATATTGAAGAGGATGTGAAAAGAGCTTAAATTCAATTGTTACCAAAAAAATCGGCTCAGTAGTACGACATCGCATATTCTAATTTTATTAGCTGTTGTAGACTTAAAAACGTCGAAGGAAATTTCAACGAAACGTTCTTCTTAGAATATCTAGAAGAGAAACAAAAAATATGGAACTCGTTAACTTTGTGGAGCAAGTTTTCAATGATAAAGTCGAGTGCGCTCGTTAAAAATGGTGTTGAATACAAGCAAATATTTCAAGGTAATAGCATTCTTGAAGCAGAAAACTGAAAGTTATAGGCCCAAAAAATCAAAAACTTTTACGTTTGAACAAGTCCAGAGGTTTATAAATGAGGTGCCAGATGAAAAATATTTTATGATAAAAGTTGCTACTATTTTCGGAATATATAGAGACTGCCGGCGTGAAGAGCTGTGTCATTTATCAATAGAAGACATTAAATTAATGTATAAATCATTGATTGTTCAAATTCCAAATACAAAAACGAAAATAGGTCATTCTTTTTGCATTGTTGGAAAAACATTGACTGTTTCAATAAATACGTTGCATAACGCTCTTCTGTTATCAATCATCAACATTGTTTACTGAAATACCCAATTATGAATGCAGTGCCAACGCAGTTGGTATTAACACGTTTGGAAAAATACCCTCAACCATTGCTGAGTTACTTAACCGCCCGGAACCAAAGGAATATACAGGTCACTGTTTCAGAAGGTCTTCTGCTTCTTTGCTAGCAGAATCAGGAGCAAATATAACGGATATTGAGAAGTACGGAGGATGGAAGTCTACAACAGTAGCTGAGAGTTACATCGATCAATATATTTCTTATAAAGTGTCTATTGCTGAAAGAATAATCCAAACAGCTAGCTCCATCGTTACCATCGTCCTCTTCACTTCAAGAATTAAATGTTAATGCCCGTGAAATTGTCAACTCAGCTAGTTCAAATATATACAAGGCTCTTCAACATCGCAAGGTATTAATATCAGCAGTTGTTCTAATTGTACTTTTCATATAAGATAATAATAATGTAATTAATGTATATAATACATTTATAACAGAATTTAATTGTATCAATATCTATTGTTCAAAATAAATCTTTCTTTCCCAACAATTGATCTCCCCTAAAATATATCCATTTCAAGTTGAACCAGATTCCTATAGTTGAGATTATTTCAAATAAGCGAATTAATGTCATTACATACTGTCATAGATGACATGAGTAGATCGAACTCATTCGTGACATAAGGTCGTAATTTCGTTAATTGATTGAACTCTTTATCTTTCAATGTTATCCAGACTGTTGGTGAGGAGGCAATACGGCAAGCATTTTATTCCGAAACATCGATGTCCGCCATTGAGGATGGCAGTGTTCCATGTAATTTAAATTTTACTTCTTTTGTATATCTACTATATATATTATATAGCATTCATAGGAGAATGTTATCTGATTCAATTCCATAACGAATGTTTGAAGTAAGAACTGAATATGGAAAAGTATTTTTTGTATAGTTCAATGTTCATATAACAGTTATTGATTCAAAAGAAATCTTACATGAAATTCAATGTTTATGTAAAAATAGTTGTTTCGAGAGGGCTTCTTCTTCCAGTTTGTGTCTGAAAGTTACTTTTTTGTATGACCTGCTCATATTTGTAAAGAGTTCATTTCGAAACTATTTGCTTTCTTTCTTTCTTTAGAAGATTCCCACCTTTTTTATATGAAGATGGAGAAGTAGAAAGCTAAAACGTTTATTTCCAAAAAAAATATAAGTGAAACAACAGCACTAAAGTACTGAAACGATGTAGAAACTACTTTCGAAAATCACTGAATGACACAGAAAGAGAAGACACTTGCATTTAGACAAAACATGGAAAAAATTGAGCTCATTAGAAACAACAGGCACCAACAAAACAGAAAGTAGTAGGTAAAATGAAACGTTCAAAGAATAACAAATTCCAGAAGGCACGGCAATAATAGCGGTAATGATAAAAGCAGGAGGAGTGCAACTGTATGAGCAAATATACCCCTTCATGAAACAGATTTGGGAAGAGTAAAGATACGGGAAGATTGGAAAATGGCAAGAATATGTCCCATGTATTAAAAAAAATGAACAAATCTGTACAATTATAGAGGGATGGCATTGTTAGGAACATGCTACAAGTTACTGGTGCACTGCTTGAGTACGGAGCTGGGGCTATTGGAGTATATGAAAAATACAACTGGAGAATACCAAGCAAGATTTAGGCGGAACCGATCCATGGTAAACCAGATATTTCCTCTGAAAGACATTCAAGCAACCTTTTATTGTATAAATGCGCACTCTACATACTTTTTGAGCAGGCATACGACAGGGTTATTACAAAGCAATTGTATCAGGCGATGGAAGAACAGAAAATACCTAATGAGCTGATGAGTTTAGTGAAAATGACCTTGTAGATATTGAAATAACAAATAGGCTCAGTAGGGACAGGGGTACCCGCTGTCAAACACGCTTTTCAATTTGATTCTAGAGATAATTTTATAAGGTACTATTACTAATTATTTTTGTTGATTATAAATGATGAATTTTGAATCGATAGGGAAAAATAATGTGAGTGCTTATATAGTGAGATTCAACTTATATAAATAATTGTTTTCATTGATGTTTTATTTTTATTTTGGAATTTAGAGACTCCTTTGTTGAGTTTATATCCTAATACCTCACTATTAAGGGATTTTTCTCATCATCTCAGGTGGGTTCACTCTGCTAAATACAACTTATCAGGATATAACTCGTTCTGTTAATGTGCCTGTTGGTAAATTTGAAGAGACCCAACAAAATACCATCAATGAACAAATTGAATAGATTATACAAAAAGATCTCAAAAATATTCGACTGTCAAATTATTAATAATGAAATTTTGTGAGGAATTTTATTTTTAAAAACACTAAATCGTTATCGGAACAGTAATTCAATTCTATAACGCCATCTATTGCCTACTAAACAAATCAATCATTAAAGTGTCCTATATCATCACATTTATAATTGCAATGTCGTCTGAATTTATTGTTGTCTGATTGTAATGATTTGCTAAGTGATGACGGAAATTTGTTACACATATGCATATGACTTATTACTTTTAAAAGTTCGAACTTTTTACATTTGGCATAAATACCTGCTCTCTTTCTATGTGTTGTTATTCAATGAAGTTCTCAATGAGATACATCAACTGGATTCTCAGTGACATGAAGATACGGCCTGCAATCTTTCTTGTTTTCAAATTATCGGATTTTATTTTTAAGGTAGGTTGAATTAAATTCTGTTTACACGAGTTTAACATTTGGTTTCTATTTGCTTTCTAACTATTTTCATTACTTTTTTTGGAATGAATTTTATTACAATTTCTGGAGCAATATCAAAACGTGTCTTCACCTTTCAGGCTTCGAAATCAATCCTTGTTGAATTTCATCAATTCGGACTTCCATTGTCTAATATTGTATGAAATGATTTAAAATGCCTGAA
Organism: Leptinotarsa lineolata; assembly: GCA_015342045.1. Taxonomy (NCBI): domain Eukaryota; kingdom Metazoa; phylum Arthropoda; class Insecta; order Coleoptera; family Chrysomelidae; genus Leptinotarsa; species Leptinotarsa lineolata. The sequence goes on along the minus strand of WOGR01001431.1, from coordinate 7,722 downwards.
ATAACAAATACAATTGAAAATCAAAAGAATAGCTGAAAATAACAAATATATTAAGCAAAAAAACCCTGAAATGAATTTACAGTAATATATCACCCGAAGACGATTGTGGATACTAATAATCGAAACGTCCTGAAGAAACGTGGCTTAAAATCACTTAATTTCTAATTTTATTTATCCTCCTTCTGGTAATTGTTTAATTTTTACTTGTATTTTATTTCACTGTGAATTTGTTTCAGTTATTTTTTTCTTTTTTTGCTCAATATATTTGTTATTTCCAGCTATTCTTTTAATTTTCAATTGTATTGTTCACTTCAGGAAATAATCAATTAGAATTTTATTATTTACATTTCTACTTAATGTGCAATTTTGATAAAAACACCTAAATAATCTAAGCTACGTTTCTCTATTATCAACTTACGAATTTTATATATTTCAAAATATCACTAATAGAGCTAATGAACGACTAGGTTTCTCAAAACGTTCCACTTATGAATTCACAGACATAAACAGTATACAATATCTGTTTGATACAATTACTCGAAGTAAATTAGAATATGCTAGTATTGTATGGGAATCGAATCATAAAAAATCACAGCAGATTTTAGAAACAATACAAAACAAATTTCTGAAATATTGGTATTTCAAAAAATACGTCAGCAAGCCAGGTTTTATGTCTCATGGACCATTCAGGGATAAATTTCACATAGAATTACTATAAAACAGAAGAATTATAAAAAATATACTGTTTTCAAAAAAAATTTTGAATGGCCATGTAGATTTTTTCTCACCAGTCAAATCTGCATTTATCTTTCGCCGCCAGGTATTCTTCCGCGACAAACTACTGTCAATCAACTTCAATCCCCTATTGAGAGAATTTGTTCAATGTATGATAAATACTCAAAGATCCTCAGGTTTGGTAGCTTTGGGGTATCATAAAACCCAAATCAAGCCTAAGAGAGATTATCGATTCCTGATTCTGCTGACGAGTGTGAACATTCCCTTCTCTGCATTCTTATCAGTTCATTTTGTTTTTGTATTCAGATACATTATTTCCAATATTGGTCACATGATTGTAATCTGATATTCCTTTTTTTCCTTGTTCTGTAAAATATTTCTATTAAGAAACATATAACTAGGATCTGTCTGTTTCGGAATAAATAAATACCTATTTCCAAATATCTAATTTTTTTAAAGTATCATACAAAAATCGTATCTAAGGAAAATTTCTGCTCCTCTATTTTCGAAACATTTCTTTAATTTAAATGAATCCTAAAGAATTTATTTCATCTCCTCACATTTCTTACAACAGACATATTTTTATAGCTGGTTTGTTGTAGTTTTTTTAAAAATGATTTGGTTAATTTCTAAATTTGGAAGTTGACATTTCTGTTTTATGTCACGTGGTTGCCGATCTCAGAAATGACTTTTGACCATACACGGGTTTATCGAAAGTTTTGCATTTTTAGAGTTTTACAGAGTTATTGTGAAAGTCCCTTTATTTTGTTTCCTATGGGTCTGTATCATTACAGTATATACTTCGACTGGATTACTAACATTCAGTTCAATACGTTACGATAGATTTTCATTTGAAATAAATAAAAAATTTGCATTTTCAAGACGACCAAGTGAAGCTATTTTCAAAAGCAAAGCAGCAATAGATACGGAATAGGGTTGAAGGTTATGGAATGTTTTTTTTGGTCGAAATTCGTTTCTCTCACAAATAAACTTGACTTGTTTTTGAATTTGTGAGGAAGGTGTTTTTTTACAGTTCTGCTTTGCCTTACGTTTCAGATAGCCTATCACCCTCTCTATATCTGATTAAGTAAATACAATAGCAAATACAATAATCGAGTTGACACGAAACGTATTTTGTTGAGAATTGTTGAGTACTTCACGGATTTCATCAATCTGTATCGGCAATCTCCAATAGTATCGGATATATTCATCGAACACACCATATGAGATTTAAGGTATTGATCAAGTTGTACATAAAGACGTGACAACACGAGGAGAAAGGTAAATGCTCAACGAATTCAATTCAATCAAATGTTCCTTGGAATAAACTATTGATTATTATCTTGATAGATCATGCATGCAACAGTGTCCATTAACTTTAGCAAAATACTGATCAAAATGTTAAGATATCTTCAGAAACATATCAATTATTCTTCGCTCGATCCCACACGAATGATATGGGTGGTACGTCCTGAAATTTCAAAATGTTCACTTGATTATCAATTTAATTTTGATAATTCGTTGCCAAAGTTAAGTGTATGTTCGATAACCACATTACACTGATTTAGAATGGCCCCAACCCAAACAGCAGACCGGAGAGGTTGAAAGATATTTAATTCTTCTTTTGATTACACTTTTTCCACACCAGAACAAAAAAACTGTCTCTTGACGGGCGTTTCGCTAACAAAGTTAGCATCATCAGAAAATAACTGAGTGATGCCAACTAGATGCGTCAATAGACAGTTTTTTTTGCTCTGATGATGCTAAATTCGCTGATTCGCTGAGAAAGCTCAAGGAAATACGAAAAAGTGCATATCAGAACTGCTTTGAGGATTGGAAAAAACGCTTACAGAAGTGTATTATATCTGAGGGGCACTATTTTGAAGGGGACAAAATAGGAATTGATAAATAAATGGATATTTTTTGATGAAAATGAAAATTTGTCTTATTTATTGAACAATCAGCGTATGTCTGATGTCTGTGTCTTGTATTATAGGAGCTTCGCTTTGTTTTTGTGTTGCTTTATAATGGCATTCATTCCTAAAGTGTTTTTCCAAACAATTGTTTTGAATCAAGTATGCCAACTCGTTTGTATGAGGTTCATGAGATGGATTTTTTGAGTTATAATCAATCGGATTGTTGTATTTTTCAGCCTTGCCCCAAGACAATATTCTATATCTAATATGGATGAGTTACAGTTTATTTCTGATTGGAATAATCTCCTAGAAACAAATAACCCTTTTGATACCTTCTACATTCTTCTTGTTGATATATTTGAGAAATCATTTCCATGTCAGAAAATCAAAATAAGGCAAAAGAAGCAGTGGCTCATTAGAGGGTTAAAAAATTCCTCTAGAAATTTGCGATCCCTAAACTATAGAAGAACACATTTTCCTGTGTAAGTCAGATATATTACTGGTAGTATATATCGCAGGTTGTATATAAAAAGTGTATTGTTTTTTCCACCCTTGGGTCGTGACGGTAGTACTGGGGGTAACTGACGCATAATCAAAAATACAATACATTACACCAACACGGCCCAAAATTTGAGAGATATAACTATACATTGACATCCATATCTTAATCGGTTAGGTTCTCTTTTGTTACGTACCGGACGAATATACGAAGGGCTTGGTGATGGCGGTGATGCCAAGTTTGTTCTGATTATACTATCCTAAATATTCTCAGCATTTGAATTCTCTCCACTACCAATCTCTTCATCATTTTCGTCAGTTTCATCAACATCATCCAGATCACTATTCCATTTAATTTTATCATCAAAATTAATATCGCAATCTGTTTCAGAAATCACTGTCTTAATTTAATTGCTATGACTTTTCCAAGTAGAATGTGAATCTGAAGGTTAACAAGATATACATTGTTGCCTAAAATTCGTGTTATTTTTGCTTTACACCAAGAGTTTTTCACATTCCGATAATCTCTAACTAGAACAATGTTTCCAGCAAAAAACCAAACATTTCTTCCCCCTTTATAATATTTTTATTCATCTCCTGAGCTTTGTTTAAGTTAAATTTGACTCGTCTGAAATTTATTAATTCTTGTTGAGAATTTTGTAAGCTTTCAGGTTTCAATAAATCGAGTCTTGATCTACCAAAAACTATTTTCGCAGGGGTTTCTCCTGTTGAGCAATGCACGGTATTTCTGTATATAAGCAAAAATATTGATAACGACAGGTTAATATTTTTACAATCTATTTCTTTCATGAGAAAAGATTTAACAGTTTTAACGCTCAGTTCTAACGACTCCTGTTGCCATTTTCACTTGTTCCGTTTATTATATTCACACCCGTGTTCTGTAAGTAGGTACTTTTTGAAAAAAAAAAACTCGTCGCCAGATGAAATGTTTCTCAATGGTGTTAAGAAAAACACATTTTCCTGTGTATGCCAGATATATTACTGGCAGTAGATATCAGTAGATATAACTGACGCATAATCAAAAATACAATACATTATGATATAAGTAAATTTAATAACTATGAGTCGATACTTAAATATATTGAACAATACCGTAGAATATATAGGAAAGTTCTTAAATATGCTAAAAGTAACTTTCATGCGAACAGAATTGCTAAAGCTAATAACAAATCCAAATAAACATGGTCAATTATAAATGAACTTAGAGGTGAGGAAAGTACCTCTCAGATGAATACTCCAGTATCTGCAGATGATCCAAACCAATTTTACTGTACCATAGCTGAAAAACTGACAAATAATATCGTAATTCAAAACTAAAAAACACATATGTCAACGACAAATTTACTTTATATGCAACTGATGTTAGAGAATTGAAAGAAACGATAAAAACCATTGAGAACAAAAAAGCTTTTGGAATTGACGAAATAACTATGAATATAATTGATAATCTTCCCATTGTGACTTCAACTGTTTTGGCAATAAATGATTATAAATAAATCCTTCGTAGCTGGTTATTTTACTACCTTTCTCATAACGTCTGCAGTTATTCCGCTATACAAGGGCGACAATCATGACGAAGTCTCAAACTTTCGTCCAATTTGTCTTATCTCTTTATTAGCGAAACTAATACAAAAATCTGTAAAAAATCATTTGACTGATTACTTGATGTCACATGATATAATAAATTGCAAACAATTTGATTTCCAAGCGAAAAAGTGTACCAATGACGCCATATTGTCCCTTCTGAACGAAGTCTTTAACAATATTAACAATCGTGATTTAGCTGCAGCGGTGTTTTGTGATTTATCCAAAGCATTCGACTGTGTGAATCATGAAATACTACTCAGAAAATGGCTTTGATGGAATAACTCATAAGTGGTTTGAATCAGTAGAACGCAGTAGAACGCAAATTGTTAAAATGCCTACTTCATTATAACTGCAGCTAGTATAAACAGTGGAGCCCCTCAGGGGTCTATTCTTGGTCCCATTATCTTTCTTCTGTATATAAATGATCTGACATTGTTAAATATAAAGAAAAAAATAGGTTATCCGCAGATGATACCACAATACTATGGCACAGTAAAAATACCTCAGATCTCCATAAAGTTATATCTTCAGATATCAGACTGGTGCGATGCCAATCTCTCATCTTTGAATACTAACAAAACTAATTTGATATCTTTTCGGAGTTCTATTGATAGCTTTCCAATTACTAATAATGACAGTGTTATCGAGAATAAATTGAGTACCAAATTCCTGGAAATTACCATAGATAATGACTTGAAGTTTGCAAACCACATCGAAATACTTACAACTTTCATCGGGTTGCTTTGCGGTAAGAATAACTTCTAGAGAGTTGGGATATTCTGCAGCTAAATCTGTTTAATATTGACTAGCAGACTCACGCTTGAGATACGGAATTCCGTTTTGGGGAGTATGTTCCAGAACCCATATGAATTCTGTGTTTGTACCTCAAAAACGGGCGATACGTTTGTACAATCATTCTATTTAATTTCGTATACCTTTCATTTGTGCCAAAGGATACTGGCAGCATTGTCAAGCCCGTACGAATTCTCAAGGCTACCTGGCAACTGCTACTCGCAAAGGTCTCAGTCTGTTAGCTGTTATCGTCGTTGTAAGGTGTACCAATTAAACATTTACAGTTCACATTCGAATGTTCATTACTCGTTCCTAACAAGGGTGGTCCTTCGCTCATAATCAACACGTTATCTTTTCAAAAAAAAAAACATCAAGACTCCTCTGTAAGCCTATATTCATTGCAAATAATATTTTGATTGTTTCATGCTAGAAACTAAACAACCATAGAGATGAATTTCCTTTGGTCTCCTCTAACTATTCCATCCGTCAGACTGGCGACTTTAGATAGATAGATAGATAGATATTCTCTATTCGTTAATGTGTACAAAACCACTTTCCAAATAACATTAAATGTATAGAAAGCCCCTCAGAATTTGGAAAAGCAATCAAAGTTTTACTCTCTGATAGACCCTATTATAGTTTGGACGAATTTTATGATGATAACTTCCATTAACACTTATTCTGAAATATATCGTACCTTATATAAATTGATGTTGGTGTCAAGCTAAATTATAAGTTTCATTTAGCATCTGCAATAACTTACACTATTTTAAAGTTTTGTGTAATTTTTCTCTTGAATTTTATATTTCTATTTCTCACTACCACATTTTACGCATATGGTCATTTTTTTGATTGTGGTAACCATGTGTTTTCAGCATATTTTCATATGTATATGTGTGTGTATTTGTACGTATGAATAATTTCATAGGTTTAATTTTAAACACTTAGTATAAGCCTGTATATATTTTTGTTTCTTATTCACATACGTTTTGTCGATAAGATTTATTCTTCTGACAATAAAGCTTATTTTTTATTATTATTATTCTAAGAAATCACTTTATCTCATTGAATATGACAGATTGGTAAAATGTTTGAGATCATAATGGATATGAGAACATTTTTTGATTGGAAAATTACTACGTCGTTTGCGTAGAAAGAACTAGTTCAAATCTATCAGTGGAAAAGTTCCTACTTGCTTACTCATCCAGGAGGAATGATGAAACTGATAGAATATCCGCTTGGAACCGTCGTATTAACCTTTGCTGGGATACACAGTTTCGATATTTTTTATATTAAAGAAAATAATTCACATTTCTGAAGATCTCTTTGTTTAAATAACATGCGTCTTCTGATAGTTTCTCTATATTTGAAATATAAATTAATCTTGCATATAACTGACCTCGTGCTCGAAGTGAGTTTCTGAATTCTCTTGATTTTCATCCAAGATTTCAGTCCAGCTGACAGAGGAAGCTGAACTAACCACTCAAACTCCTTTCACTTTCATTCGTTCTACATCAGATCAGGAAGATATAAACTGTTATCAAACACGTCATCGTCCAGTAGGCCATGAAAAAAGTCTTAAAGTGCGTAGATATGCGTATCGCGTGCGTGCTCCTATGATATTACCATATGTATTAAGGGCCTTGTCGACCACTGAACCAGCTTGCTTGATTAATGGACCACAAAATTTAATTTAGGGGTGTCGTAATGGGTTCGTGGAGAAAACGTGCCTAAGATCCATCTTTTTGTTTATTTGTGGTTTTTGTATACAAATTAACTATATACAAAGATGTGTAGATCATGCAAAGAAGCAACTTTCAGATACGAACTGGAATAAAAAGCCCTTTCGAAACAGTTATTTTGACATAAACATTGAATTACACGAAAGAAAAATATATTTGAAACACATACTTTCATATGAACACTGAATTATGCGAATAACACTTCTCTCTATTCCGTTTGTATTCCAAACATTCGTAATGGAATCGAATCAGATACCATTTACAGGATTCCTTTACAATATAATTAATGAAAGAAGTAAAATTTCACTTATTTGGAACACTGTCATCCTCACTTGAAGACATACGATATTTCGCCGTAAGACACTTGCCTTATCGGCTCTTCAGTAGCAGTTCCAAAAATTATCTCTCCTGAAAATGTATCCTTTCAATCT
>WOGR01001430.1:0-19518 GCA_015342045.1 Leptinotarsa lineolata | reverse complement strand
GGATATTTGTTGATGCGTCGCAATAGTGCTCCAGAAACTAGTTCATATAGTTCAAATGGAGAGTGGAATGCAACTTTACAAAATTATAATCATGGAAATCGAAAACTTAGGCCACGTATTATTGATTATGACAATGTGTTTCATCGTTATTCAAATGAAGAATTCTTCGTTATGTGTAAGTAATTATTCCATTGATTACTTATGAGATTGAATAATGGAATCAAGTTACGAAATTGGATATGAATATTAATTACATAACATTTGTCATATTTGAAAAACTGCGCCGAAATATTCTCAACGTCCATCTCGACCCACCTCCTGAGATGGGTCGTTGTGAGCTTGCCGTGAGCAAAAGTAATGACGTCATGAGTGATGTTTTCGTCGTGATCACAACGACCGCGATCGTTATGTGGAACAGCTGAAGGAGCATTTTGATCGTTGAGCGCTTAGTGGAACGCACGGATAGATATGTCAACTTTCAAATTAAATCTGTTGACATGCTGTGTTGCAACTCAAGTCCCGTTTCAACTCTTTTGACCAGAATGAGAAATTTTCATATCAATAAATGTTTAAATTTTGAATTTTAGTTCAATTACTTGTGATTTCTTGCTAAATATTCCATTATTTTGTGTAATTTGTACTTCAGTTGATCTAGTTAATCCCTATTCATAAACATTTAATGTTCAAATTGAAAGGAGTATATTTTTAGGAGATATCGATTTTTGAGAAAATCATGCAAAGAAATAACTTTCAGATACAAACTGAAAGAAAAAGTCCTCTCAAAATAACTACTTTCATATACACATTGAATTACACAAAAAAATACTTTAGGATCAAGTACTTTTGAATGAACACTAAATTATACAAAAAAACATTTTTTTCTATTCAGTTTGTGTTCCAAACATTCGTTATGGAATTGAATCAGATATCATTCACAAGTTTCCTACACAGTATAGTATATACAACAGAAAAATAATTCAATATTGAAAGTATAGGTCTTAAATTATTACTTACACACCTAAGTTATCTCCATTTGTGTCCATTGCACCTCTATAAAAACGATGTTTCCTGAAAAAAATATACATATTCAATAAAATAAAATCTACATTCAGATTTAAAATCTTGAATGATAATATTCAGAGAGGGCAAGTTGTAATCCTGTATGTCTATAAAACACCTCATTATAGCGTATATATTTAAATCATCACATAAGCTTTGCTGCAAATCACTCTTTTTGAATTTACAAAAGTAAATTAGTGAAAATCATCAATATAATTCAAATAATATATATAATTTAAATTCGTTAAACAAATTGAAGAATGATTCGAGAAACTAGTAAACTTACTTTGGTCATAGATAAAAAATAATATATAAAAAGTGATATTACGCATTTTGTCATCAATATAATATTCATGACAGGAATAACCAAGTCATAATGTTTAAATCAATGTATGTCTGTTACTAATTTTTATAATCGATTATGTATCTAAAGAAACAAAAAAAAAGCACAAAATTGGCTCTGAAATTGAAAAGTTTCCAGATTTTTTTTCAACATTATCACTAGTATTAGAAATGTACCAAAAAATTAAAAATAATATTTCATTAAAAATATATTTAGCATGACTTACGTTCAAGTGACGAAGAAGGCCTTTCCATATCTCCGCCGATATTTAATCTGAAAAATTGATATATGTTCACTTTTCTTTTCATAATAAAAAAAAACTAGAAATTCAGTAAGGGGGAATTTATCAGTTACAAATAAATTGCAGCCAAAATTATTAATCACAATTTTCAGACGGTAATTATTATCATCACAATATCAAGTAATGAAATCTAAAAATGATCTCATTGAAGATAAACCAAAGTAATTTGTGGACGACCACAAGAAAATTAACCAGTGTTCAAAATAAACAGTTTCCTATCCTTAAAATTCCCAGTACATTTTCATAGGGTGTGTGACAACAAAATAAAAAAATTGTTGAGTGATAACCTCAATAAATATTTGATTTGTTTTTTATGATACCGGTTATTTCACAACTAGACTTGGAAAGCAAGGATTAGTGATACTTTGCTCTTCAAATTCTATCATAGGTATTATAGTTGACTGTCAAAAAATATATTCGATTTCAAAAATATTTGTTACATTATGTTGAGAGTTCGAGTACAACAGACATTAAAATTTACCTGCAATTCATATTAAGCCGTATCCCAAGAGCACATCATACTTCATCTGGAAAATAAATAAAGTTAGTTTGTCTATTTTAAAGAAAAGATCAGGAGTAAGTTATTCTGAATGAATCAATCAGTTACAAATAAATTGCAGCCAAAATAATAATCATTATTTTCAGACGGTAATTATTATCATCATAATAAGACACAAACAATAATCACAATTTTTCCTGTTAAAAGTTGAAGTTGAAATCATTTACAAAATTTAGAAAAACTAACTTGATGCTCTTAAAGACTACACAAAAAAAATTAAACTGCCTTAACAGTAATTCTTACCAAGTATTTCCAGTAGGTACTGTTGCTACACTTCAAACAATTCCCATTACCTAAAACATAAAAAGGAAATTAGAAAACATTTCAATTTAGCTTGAATTTTATCAACTAATTGTGAGAACTCATAAAACAAAATGTTTGTTTTCATTATATTCAAATAATGTAGGTAAGATGATCATATAATCATTGTAATTATAATTATTATTAAAAAAATAACAAAAATTTGCACAGTATAAAACACTTACCTAATACGTCAAAAACTCTCCGGATTTCTAAGAACCGCTTTTTTTCAAGTTCTGAAACAGAAACGGGATTTATTTCCACTGAAAGTTTTCATATGAAATCAATTATTGAAATACAAATTCATCAGATAGAAAATATCAACACAAAACTTGTTCAGTCATATGCTTGTCTATTTATAAAATCATCACTTCACAATCAACTTATAAATTTTTGCGACCTAAATTGTAAAAAATTAATAAAAGCTTTCCAAATAAATTGCTCAAACATTTTTTTCCTGCTGAATCAATTTTTATGAATGATAAACTGGATAATACTTACCATCATTAATTCATGGTTGCATCTAGTGAAAGGTAGAACACCCAACATTTGCTGCAACAATAAAAAACTTTAAAATTCATACTCAAATCTTTGAATAATGTGTCTAATAATATAACCTCTCAGATTGAAAAATTATCAACAAAACTAATTCAGTCATATGCTTGTCTATTAATAAAAATCATCATAAAAATATGGGACTGAATTCTATTTCAGTTTTTAGGTTTTACCACCACTTAATTTTCTAGTATATAATATGCTTATTTGATACTAACTCATTTATTAAAGAAATAATACTTAACGTTAAAAAAAATTGAGATCGGATATACAGGATGTTAGTAAAGTAATAAAACGTGAAAATGTTTCATGAGAAAAGTGGGTACCATTATTATTCTACACAAATTTTGTAAAATGATTGACGTTTATAATCTAAAATAAGGCATGAATTCAATTTCCAGACCAAATTCCAATTCATACATTCAGATTATTCACATGGTTTTTACGATTATTTGCAGCATTTCACGAAAAAAATCAAGAAAGTAGTTTTAGTGAAAGTTTGCTGTTATGTAAAGTTGACCCTAAGTGGGCTATCTTGATTTTTTCGTGAAATTCAGGGAATAATCGCAAAATGAAATAATCACATTAAACTACTACCACCGCAAAAAGTTTAAAATTACTTACAGTATTGTATTATTCATTATCGTCTGAAGAAAACTCGTCAGATGATGAGCAACTACCGCAATCGCTATTATTTGATGTAATAAATGGTTCAATTGCAATATCCATTCTAGTGTCGAGATCCCACATTTTGTCTTCTTCTTTTATTATATGTGTAATGCATTTTTTCCATGACTCGGGTGTGACATTTCCTATTGCAGTAACTAGCAGGTCTTTTACCTCATCCATTTCCCAAGTCAAGTTTTCTCTCGCCACTTGGTTTTTTATTTGAGCCCATATTAGCTCGATGGGGTTTAGCTCACAATGATAAGGAGGGAGGCGGTGTACAATTATGTTCCTCTCACGAGCCATTTCGTCGACAACATATTTCATCAACTGTGGTATATGTTTCCTTGCAATATTGAGTAATTGGACTTTCAACATATTATCATCAAATGGTAAATTTTTTTGAGACAGCCAGTTGATGATATCAGCTTTTGGCCAGTCAGTTGTTGGTGACTGCTCCAATTGCCTGCTGTGGTAGGAGGCATTATCCATGACGACGACAGAGTTTGGTTCAAGGTTTGGTAAAATCTTTGAAAACCAACTTTCAAATTTTTGCTCGTCCATTTCCTCAAGGTAGTTACTAGTTTTGTTGGACTCTAAGAGTAACAAGCCGTTTTCCAAAAAACCCGAATCGCTGCCTATATGAGTTATTATGAGCCCCCGTCCTTTGCCAGCTGGTGATTTTAACCCTGTAGAGACAGTATTGCCTTGATTCAACCAAGTCTCATCTAAATAATAAATCTTTCTACCATCAAGACGATACTGTCGGATTTTTTTCAAGTAATTTCTCCTCCACAAAACAATTTCTTCTCTTTCTATAAGAGCACTTTTCCTACCTCTTTTAATAAATTTAATGTTCATTTGCTTAAATGTGCGCAATAAAACACGTCGTGATATTTTGGGCATCGATTCATCGGAACTTATTTCGGCTGCGACTTTTTTTAAGGTTGGGATTTCATTTTGGAAAAAGAACGAATGGAATTTCCTACGAATAGCATATTTGGTGCAATCATCAAGCTGAATTTGTTTTCTTCCTCTAGTTTCAATGTCTTTAGATACAGTAACACATTTACCTTCATTTTCTTTAAAGGTTTTGAGAATTCTGTGAACACTTCTCGTCGACACTTTAGTTAAATCACTACACAGATTAACTACGTCGTTATGCAACATATTTTCATTCCGTTCACGGAACCCACAATATACATTGTATATAATAGTTTTTTCTCCTTCAGATAAATTCGGACGTCTGCGTTTGCTTTGACTGCTTTCACTTTCCATATTGCTCACAGCACAAAATTAAACTGATTTATAATGGCATTTTCCTTGTTTCAGTCCATAAACATATCCCTTGGTTTTAACCTGATATCAGATCAGAACTTTCATAATATTCCGCAACTGCAATGAAGTACAGAATTAGCACAATGGCTTTGGAAAATAATAAATTATTATTCTGATTCAAAGTAGTTCAGATATTTCCGAAATATTTTAATCAGTGGTTCATACGAACGAGACAAATAATTTCATCACTAAGAAATGATTTTCAAGCCAGTTTAGCAGAGTGGAATCTTTGAGTCTACTATTCAGAATTTTAACAGAATAACTCTGGTATTGATATTTTTTGACACCTTCAGCCTACCTGAAAAGTGAATTAAAACTACTCATTTCTGAATTAAAACAACATTCAAAGAAAACAGTTTCAATCCTCTTTTTGAATGGATCAACACTGTTGAGATAGATCTCTTTGAAATTTGTAAAAATTTTTTCTGGAAACGAGTTTTGTAACTTTATTTTATTGAAGGACTTTGTGGAAAAGGATATCTTCAGATTCAGAAAAAGTATATTTATGATTAATTGATATGGACAAATATCCGTTTCTTTGATAAATAATCAGTACTACTGTCTTGGTGCCTGAAGTTGCAATACATTAATTGAATACAGGGAATTTCATTCCATAAAAACTTTATCAAAATGAAGTTGGAATTTGCTGTTTATGATCTGCTGTAGAAATATATTAACAAACTGGATTGCAACAATATCAGATTGAGGAAATTAATATTTCCTCAAATTTGATAACAGAATATGGCAAATACCGTCATGGATAATACCACGACGGACATTGGATTAACCCTCACAGGTGAAATTCTTGCAGAAACTACTTGCTTGTAAAGCAGCAGAACCTCACTGATATTAACCTATAGACTGACTTCGGAGTATCGCTCATCGTCAGCGCAGAACAGATTTAACAAAGATAGTAATTAATTTCATCTGTGCTCCAGTGTTTATATGAAAACTTCGTCTGAAATAGGATGTTTAGACTACAATGAATTGTAATAGTTCCACCTCGTTAATCAAAGTTACAAGCAATCATTTTTTAAAGTGAAAAAGTGCAGATTTTTCAAATCCAGTCGTCATAAAATTTGAATGGAAATGGAGTCACTACATGTAACACTATAATTGAGCTACACTTCAAATACACAAATGTAACACTATCTGTTACATTTTTTAGACTACAATAAGTTATTGTTGATTCAGAAGTTGCTAAAAGCAGGCAAAGGGTTAATAAATTGCAGCTGTTGTATTTGTATGCTTCTTTTTCAGTTTTCAGTAAGCCATTACCTATTACGAAAATTAATTTGTTTTTAAGATTTTAGTATTCCGATTATCAATAAATGGACAGATGAGACATAAATGAGTAACCCCTGACGAGGTAACTGAAAGAAACGGAATTATTCAGTTTCAAGAAAGGCGGTTGGTTAGTGAGCACTCGAGTTTTATATGTGTATTGAAACATATATTACATCTGAACTAATGTTATAAAGAGGAATTACTCGTTTTTAAAGATTGAAATAAAATAACTACTTCCAAAGTTCAAAAATTCTCTCACTTATAAGTTATATGTGAGGTATTTCATTTCAAAAAAGATCATTAGGAAAATTACAATATAATGTAACCTAACCTAACCAATCATTATATTGGTAATTATTGTGTATAGATATTCTCTGCAATTCTGCTCATTGAATAAATGAATGTTTCCATTGAATAAATGAATGTTTCCATTGAATATCCATTAACCAAATTTTTACAATTCGGAACTTGGGTTTGGTATACTGATCCTTTTCTATACAAGGGTTTCAACTAACGCAACGAAAATATTAAAAATTTGTGCTAAAAAAGTAGGCTAATTGTATCCAGGATGATAGTTACTTCTGTATTTTTTAGCTAAATGCTACAAATTTAGATCGAATGTGGAAAATATTCTAATGTGGGCTTTATTGGGAATAATGATCACATGAATTTTCCATTAATAATCATACATTATTGGAAAAATATTCGTGCTTATGATCTAAAAATCGTTTGAGGATGCAGATTGTGAAGATAAGTAAAGGAAAACTGAAGGGATGATTCTGATCAACAAAGAAATACTACTTACCAGCGATAACCCTCGAAGAGGAAAACGTGGTAAAATTAAATTCTGATGAAAACATGGTTATGTTATGTAAAAGTACTACTATGTAGTCAAGAACAACCTCAACCAACAATGCTTCAAACTGAAAAGACTAATAAAATCTCAGATTCATGAATTCATTATTTCGTATGAGTGGTGGTAAACAACAAAAGCAGTAAAAGAAAGAGGGAGAAAATCCAACGATGTTGCCAACATATATTTTCTGCACAGACCAGATGTTAGTTCTATGATTTTCCTTAAGACTGATATCACAGAAAAGTTGACACTTTAGTTTTGTGGGTATATATTCCCGAACTCGAAACATAGCCCGAAACAATAATATGCACATTAGTAAATTTATTGATATTTAATGAGCATTCACGTTCAACTAATGAGTACGAGATATATAGAGTAGCTTTACTTTCAGAGGCAGAGTCATCACCACACCCTAGGTCTCCAATTTCCAACTATTAGAAATTCACCTATACTATCATATATAACAGCCACTGAACCAAACTAGTACTAGTGAAGTCAGTGATAACATGTGAATGGATCTGCTTCATTGAGTTTAAAAAAGACAAACCGTAACTGAAAATAAATTATAACAGATGGACTAGTAAACGAGTAAGATTTGGTATTATGGGTTGACAGATTCAAGCCCTCAACCGTTTTCATATAGGCAAAATTAAATTCTTTTTTTTTGGTTTGGTGAACCCAAATTTTGATATTTACTTGTACCATATCGTATATTTGAATTCAATTCTGAATCACCTTTACTTTGCCAACACTTATTTCGAGGTGATTTTTATAGAAAAATATATGGAAATTTTTCCACTGCGAGAGTAGGTTATTCTTTTTCTCATAGTTGTTATCACAACCGAAGACCCAAAAGGCAAAGGAAATAATAAAAAAAATGATTTATTCATAATTCACATAACATATTATTTTAGAATACTATTATTCAGGAATGCCAATATCTTCAGTATCGCCAATACCTTGGCATTTTGATGGACTGTTTGGAACCCTTGGTGTAGTAATGAGTCTTACTTGAGTTTTATCCCAACACCGAACCATTATTTTCAAATTCTAAATAGGTTCGGAGTTGTCTTATTTATAAGTTAGGTATTTATACTTTTATTAGTTACCTGCGTCTAATTGTCTCAAAGTGAATTTTAACAGTGTTGCCAATCTACCAGTCAGTAATTCTGTACTAAAATATTATTTTAACAGGTTATTATAGTAAATTATTTGGAATAGGCCTGCAATCGTTATTCATAATATTGTTATGTTTACTTATTTCTAAGCTCTCATAGGCATCTAGATGCCTGTTGTTGTTAACTTTTTTAACTAATCTTAGTAAACTGAAGTCTATGGAATGGTTTTGTTGCTACATATGATGGGCGACTGCTGATTTTTCTGTTCATCCATATTTTAGGTGTACTTAGCACACGACAATTTATTTTTCAATTATTGTCAACACTGGTATGCTTGCTTTGAGCGCGGGTATTTCAATTTCAAAAATGAAACCAGTAAATCATCAAATGATGAAAATTACTTCAAACACGAAATTATAATGGATGAAGAAAGAATTTATGAAACTTGACTTTTGAATTAGCATTACGGACTTCAATTGAGCAGGTTAATAGCTGCCACTTACAGTAAAAGAGTATCGAACATAACCATAGCCAAAAATGACAAAAATCGAGCGGGAAAGAATTGACAACAATGACTACTATCTGTGTCTGTGGTGTTTGGTGATTTAACCTCTAATGATATGTTTGTTTTGAATTTAAACGTTATTGGGTCATTCAATTAAAATATCAAATTGAAAGTATGTTTCAAAAGAGTATAACGTGAGTTGAGAAATTATGATTTTTAAGCAAAGTACTAACTTAATTATTTTGAAAGGTCTTTCTTCAATAGAGTACCTCCAAAAGATAAGCCAACAGAAGAAGGAGGGTATGTCAACTTTAATAATTTTATTTAAAGGAGGAATGATTTCAACTGTATTTCGTATCATCCCTTATAAATTTACCAGCTGCCTCAATCACAATGTTCTGGCTATGTCATTTTGCAATATCCTCACTTTGAGTAGAAATATAATTATTAACAAACATTTGATTTCAAATGAAAGGAATTTATTTAAATATCATGGACTCATGTAAGTACGGAATTGGAACTGAGTCGTCAAAAATGATTTATTTTTATTCTAGGTCTAAAAAACAAGATGAGAAGACAAATGCAAATGCTGGTACTTTGAAAGAATCTATTGATGTGGATCCTAGAAAGTAAGATTAAATGAGATATGACTTTATCTGGGGAAAACGTTTTGGCTCTCTCCTCATGTATACAACAAATGTGGGAAACTTTTAAAGAAAGAAAAAAGTGATTAACTTCAAAATAAACTCTTTACAAAGATATGAAAATCGTGCACATGAGTTTCAGATGAAAGAAGAAGCCCATTCACAACAGCTACTATCAAACTTATAAACATTGACTTACATGTTTGATACTTCAACTTGTATATTCAAAATGAAGTTGAAACAGATATTCTTCACAGAAATGCGACACAACATATTAAATGAAAAAGTAGTGAGATGAAATTTCACTTACATGGAAATCTATCATTCCTGGAGGTACATATGTAAAGATTGCAACTTTACGTCACCAGAAAAAAAAATTCTCTAGTCACAGTGACAGTTTGTAAAAACATTCATTTGGCTAGTATAATAAATCCCATTCATAAGAATTCCATTGAATCAGGAAGGGAGTATTTGAGAGAGAAATACGTTTATTGTCCTAAGAAAAAGTTCTTGTTGACAAACTTTTTTGAACTATATTAAAGTAGTATAAAAGTAGTACCTAAAATCATCTATATAAAATAAAATGTGTCAAACACATTTTTTCAGAGCGAATAAATGCCATACAAATTAAAATTTTCCTGTGCTGTGATGGTATAAATTTTTTAATTTTGTAGAATAATATTGTTAAACTTTGAATCCTGCAAATCTTTTCTATCTATTATATCACTATGAATCATTTCTTTCATAAATATTATAATTGGAGAAGAAGAAAGTGAAAAATTAATGTTTCGTCTTTAAAGTTATCCAAAAAGATGCTGATGAGGAATTGAAGACCAGTCTTTAATACCTGAAACTTCTAGAGGTGAGCCTAGGGATGATAGATATGTATTTCAATACTATTTCATATATTGAGTTGTGTATTGTGCCTCTGAAAGATATCTGTTTCAATTTCATTACAAATGTTTGGAGTACAAACTGAACCGGAAAAAGTTATTTTTGTCTAATTCGATGTTCATATGCTTAAACGTAGTTGTTTCATATGGGCTTTTTCTTCCAGTTCTTCACTGAAAGAACTTTTGTACATGACCAACAGATCTTTGTTAAGGGTTTATTTCAAAGTTAATAACTTTCTCTCTTTGGAAGTTTTTTGTATAAAGATGGGAAGTGGAAAACCAAAAATCTTTCTCCCAAGAGTTAACATTTCCCAAAAATATTCATTCTCCTTAAAATAAATGATGACTGTTTCTATTACAAGATAATCATCATTTTCCGTGTCATTTTTTCTGTGTTTGTGCTGTTATTATAAATTACTTTAGTTAGCTGGGTTGACAATAAATTTCGAAATCAGTTTCTTGTATTCCATCTATTTTTGTTTGCAAGTCATGAATGTATCAAATCTCAGGTCAGAATTTGTTGATCATATCTACTGTCAGATTTATTGTTAAGGTTTGATAAATCTAATAAGTTATTGAGACTAATTATTTTTGATATTAGAAAACAGTAATTTTTAAAAGAATATTTTCTTTGTTTGTCTAGGCAGAATTACATTTTCTGATTTGTCTTAAAAACTCAGTAATTTCCTTTGAATGCATTTAACAGTGAAATAGTAACTTCTTTGAGTAAGTTCATGGTTATATAGTGGTCAGCAGGGCAAAATTCTTCGCTTCTGTTTCTCTAATATTTACCTGAAATGTATATGAGTACTCTTAGTTAAGATCCTGGGTGCACCTTTGAACATGTTTTTCAACATCTTCACAACTGTGTCTTTCTCAATTAATATGTACTATATCATCTTTTTGTGATTCTTGTCATACATTCAAATATTTAAAATTATTAATGACATTTCATATTTCTGTAGGAAATGGTGACATTGCTGTTGTGGGGTCTTTTCCTAAATACTTCACTAAGCAATAACACTTGGTATTTTTAATATATTCAATATAAATATTATATTAATTGTTTTCTTCTCAAAGATCTTAAATCTGTCAATAATTTTTCAGATATCCGAAGACCCAACCACTATAACATTCACAATTCAACATTGTCAACCACATTCAAATAAAAGATAAAACCAAAATTATTAACTTAACTCTTAGTTGACAATAATATTTGAGGTAAAAATATTGAAAATTAAACATTTATTCATCTCTAAAAATCATACATAATGTGAAAAGGAACTACAAAATGCATGACACTTATTGGACCAGTAAAAAAATAGATAAAATTACAGTCAATACAGATAGACCTTAAATTGCTTATAAATAATAACATTATAAAAACAAAACAACATTCAAGAAAAAAGATTTAAAGTAGATTGGATCAACAAATTTTGATTTCAGATTCATGATAAACAAAAATTAATTATACGTGAACCACGGTAATGATGAATTAATTATTAACATATTTCAAGGTTGAAGAGGAAAGGAAAAAGAGCAAGGATATTGAGTAGCGACGAATCTAGCGGAGATGAGTATGTAGCAATAGTAACAGCATCTATTCTGATAACTTGAATAAAAAAATATATTTGTAGGAACCTGAAACAAAAACTGGACTGTAAAAAGAATGACGTTGAAACAGACAAACAATTAGGAGAAAGTAATGGTAAAAAAGGGAAAGAATTAGATAAGAAATCTCAATTGAAAAGAGAAAAACGACCCAAAGTTGAGATCAGTGGAAAAAAAGATGTGCAGAAACATGTAAAATGTGAGGATGAAACACCACTGAAAGATGAAAAACGCAAATCATCTGAAAATGAAACACCAGCAGAAAGAAAGTCACCCTCGAAAAAAGAAAATGAAAAAAACGCCACTTCTGATACTTCTGAGAAAAAAATCAATAATATATTCTTTGGTAATGACAAATTTCATCTCCTAAGTTTTTACAAATAGTAAAACAAATTAAATATTTTTGAAATCTTTAAAAATTATCTTCATGTATTTTTCAAACATTTCAAAGCAAAACGGAAAAATATACAAAACACCAATATTTGTAGCAAATGAATGTCTGAATAGTAGTTCAGTGAACTTTATCTGTCAGAGACTGAGAGACTCTTTTATGGGTATACTTTTTCTAATTGAAATACATTCCGTGTCATCAGTGCAGATCAAATAATCTCAGACAACTTTGAATCTGTTTGTGAATTTCCAACCCAAAAAAATCACGGAAAATTTATAAGAATCAAAAATAAATAATGACAAACACAATAACCGATCATTTGGAAGGTAGCCATGTATTTTCGACTTAGCAAGGTTTTGTAAATCAATATATCAATTGAAGTAGCTTCCAACCATCTTTTGGATCACATTTACATGCAGATTGATAATACTAACTAGGTCCTCTCATTATTTTTTGATTTATCGAAGGCATTCGATACTGGGTGTGTGTAATTTCTTCATAAACAAAATAGGGAATTACAGTTTTTCATCTAACATAAATTGAATGGAATCTTAGAACCGTAAATGTCTCTTGTGATGCACTATCTACTCTTTTTGTTATATGTGGACATGCTTCAATATGTAACAATAGGTCATGTGACAATTTTTGCTGATACTATTATTAAAGTATCCTAGTTTATGATATAGTTTATTGAGAAATTTTACTTTAGCATAGGATGACAACCTAGCTCTATAGGTGTTATTTCATATTTTTTGAGTGTTCTCAGTTCTTTTTAATATTGGAATTTCAACTCGAATTAATTGAATGCTAATTTCTGCCATTGACATAAGATATCACCAGATCAAATTTGATTATAAGATACGTTTGGTTTTTATATATCTGAGAGCTCCATCCATCAGTTTGCTCTTGAAGATCTCCTCAAGAATCATAAATGACATAAATTCGAAGTACTGAATACCTTTTTATGAATCACTCTATTAAAATTTGTGGGAACTTTCATGAAAAAAATACCGCAAATTTCTACCCGAAATCATTGATGTATGTATATTGGAAAGTGTCTCCTGATATGAACAGAGATCAATTTCAGAGTAAGGAATTTGTGTTCTTAATCTCCTGAATACACCAACTTGGTTGGTGAAACGTGCATCGAGAAGAGAATTGCATTACTGAATACTTTCCAAATGACCTAAGCTTTACGAGTGTAATTTGAAATGAACCTATAATGCCAAAAAGATACTTGTTCGAGAACTGCAGGTACAAAGCATTTCAGTCTTGTTAGTTGAAACTTGATTTTTTTTTGTTTTTTTTTATCTGTTGTGTTATAGCCAAAGTAAAGTAAATTTATGATGATTCTGAAAAAAGTTGGTTGGGTAACAGGATCAATTTCTTCTTAGAAAAAAAACAATTGTTTTCTTGCCGACGTTTCGAATTTAATTGAATACTTCCTCAGGGCTCTGTAAAAATGCATTTTCATAAACATACCTCCCACAAAACTTATACGATTAGTATCGTTTCAATTTTATAAGAAATAATGAGTTGTTAATTAAAATTAGTTAACTAAATTTATAATACTCATTATACAGTTTAATTTATGCATTGATTGAAAGGTTGTTGCGATTTAATAGAATATGGTAATTTTGATAGTACTTTTTCAGATAAACAAACTCCAGAAGACAACAAAATATCGGATACCGGCGGTTACACACCAAACTCTTCTAAATATCACCCAATAAAAGATGCTGTATGGAAAAATAAGGAAAAGTGAGTATAAATGAAATGGTTGGTTATAAATACACTGACCAGTTACTTGATGAAAATTAATAACACTACAACTATTGTGTTAAAATCAATCATTAGCGTGGATATTGAAATGGTAGCCTTATCTAAAGTTGAGCCATAATTTGTGCTCCTAAATCTTGTGTTATGTTCAAAAATAATTGAAAATATTTATTTTTTAGAGTACCTTACATTGCTCTAGCTAGGACTTTTGAAGAGATAGAGAACATATCTGCAAGGCTCAAGATCATCGAAATTTTGAGTAACTATTTTAGATCTGTTATTGTTTTAACACCAGAAGACCTACTACCTAGCGTGTATTTATGTTTGAATAAACTGGCCCCTGCATACGAAGGTAAGCAATTATAAAACATTAATTTGTGTTGTGAAAGTCGATAAAAAAGGGATACAAAATAAGCTTTTCCAATTGAAAAATGTATATTTCTCAAAAATTAAGCAATTATGTATTTATAAAACAACTCGATCACAAAAAAATTACTTTTTCATTGCTTTAATCTCTATTTCAATAAAATAAAATATAATGAATCATTCTATAAAGTAAAACGTGTTATAATAAAACTGTTACAATTGAAATTCAAAATGCAAATATTCACAATGTTATTTACAATGTTACTTTTTACATTTTTCCATACAAGCTTTGCCAATAGGAGTGTATCTTGGACAATGAAGCATTTTTGGGAAAAAAAGGTTTTGGCTTTCTACTTCTCCATGTGGGAATCTTCCGAAGGAAAGAAGCAATCGATTTGAAAAATTAACTATATACAAAGATGTGTAGATTATGCGAAAAAGTATCTTTCAGACACATACTGGAAAAACCCCTCTCGAAACAGTTATTTTCATATATACATTGAATTACACGGAGAAAAAATACTTTCCAAACGAATACTTTTATATGAATATTGAATTATACAAAAAACACTTTTCTTTATTCCGTTTTTATTCCAAACATTCGTAATGGAATCGATACAGATATCATTCGCAGGATTCCTACAGCATATAATTAATGAAAGAAGTAAAAATACACTTACATGGAACACTGTTATCCTCACTGCTAGACATCCGATGTTTCACTGTAAGAAAATTGCCTTGTCGGCTCTTCAGTACTAAATATTGATAACATAAGAAAAAACACTACATTAGTTCATAAAATTACGACTTTTTGTCATGGAATAAGTTGAATCCATCCATGTCATCGATGACAGTACGTAAATAACATTCATTCGCCTATTTGATTAAATCCCAGCCATAGGAATCTTGTTCAAATTAAAAGGGTATATTTTTATCTGAAAGGTACTTTTTTGCATGATCAGCACATCTTTGTATATAGTTAATTTTTGAAATTGATTACTTCCTTCCTTTGGAGAATTCCCAAAACCTTTCTTTCCCAAAAATGAATCTGGTATCGCTGAATGTGAGACTTCATTTTCAGGTTTGGAATTGGGAATAGCTGAAACTAGTCTCATGAAAGCCATTGCGCAATCAACTGGAAGAAGCATGGCTCAAATAAAAGCAGACTCGCAGGAAGTTGGTGACTTAGGTCTAGTAGCTGAAAAATCGAAGTCGAATCAAAGGATGCTCATCAAACCGGCAAGGTTAACCGTTCGAGGGGTGTTTGAAAAACTGAAAGATATCGCAAAGATGACAGGACATGCATCTCAGGCCAAAAAAGTTGAGAAAATTCAAGCCATGTTCGTGGCGTGTCAAGGATCTGAAGCAAGGTTCCTGATTCGATCTCTGGCTGGAAAACTGAGAATCGGCCTTGCAGAACAATCTGTATTACAAGCTTTGGCGTTGGCGTGTGCAATGACTCCTTCAAATCAGCAGTATCCACCTGAGGAGCTGAATATGTCTAAGACTATGTCTGCTGATGCGTTTAAAGCAGAATATGACAGATTTAGTATTCTCCTTAAAACAGCCTATTGGTGAGAAAGTTTTTCTTCAAATCAAATAATTTTTATTTCAGTAGTGAAGCGCATTTTTCAAAAAATGGATCAATTACTAAAATAATTCATCTCCCTTCTCAAATTTTTCTTGTGATTCTCCAGAAGAGTAGAAATTTCCTCCTTTTAATGAATGTTTCATTTATAGGTTAATTGAATAGAATAGTCCATCACTATTATAGTCTAATTAACCATTATTTGGTTGATATTTTGTGTAATGCCAATGATAGATCGATGAAAAGTGTTATTACTTTTTTTATCATCGTAAAGGTCTCTACAAAAAAAGTGTCTCCCTTTTGTATTCAAATTCAAATCATAAGATTCATAGATTTAAAAAATTTAAATATTCGGTAACTATTACATCTACTATAAAAAAGTTGATACCTTCATTGTTCATCACTCTACACGCAACTTTTTTATAGAGCTCACAGTTTTGAAAATTAATGAAATTTAATTTATATAATGAAAAAATTTAAATATTTCCAGAACCAAGAACATGATAAAACCATATATTCCCCATGTCATCATGAAATTCTCTATAAAAGTCTCCCAACTTTTTTTCAATCACAGTTTTAGTTGAGAATGCCATTTTGTAAAACCCACTACCACAAAATTTCAAGTTTTCATTTTGAATCATTCTCCATATATTCCTAACGAACGCTCGTCGTGATAGACCCTGTATTATTTGAGTTTAAAAAATTCAAAGAATTTGTCGTTTTTCAATATTTGCTGGCATGAAAATTGATATATACTCACAACATTATTATGTACATACTCCGTAAATGAAAGATTGTTTGAAGTGATAAGTTACAGTTTTCATCAACTTTTCAAAGTCTCTCCCACATTTGTCTCCATTGAATATATATGTCCAGTTTTTTGAGACTAATAGAAAAAAGTATGTCTGGAAAGTTAATTCAAAAGAGTCAAACTGTACAAAATAATCTGAATGATGTTACTTCAATGTCTTGCCCTCGTTTGAATATGTAGTATAAGTTATTTATAATAATTTTTTGGCGAGACTCATTTTAGGTTTATCTGTGATAAACTCTGAACCATAAAATATTGAAAAATCTGTGTATATGTATTACAGATATTGTTTACTGTTCATATAATGAAATAATCAAAATAACAGTTCATTATCATTCTTAACATTATTAGTATGTTTTTTTTAACAGCGAGTGTCCAAACTATGACAAAATTGTTCCAATAATTTTGGACAAAGGTATAGAAAAGTTACCTGAACACTGCAAATTAACACCCGGAATTCCTTTGAAGCCCATGTTAGCGCACCCAACTAAGGGCGTACAGGAGGTCCTCCGAAGGTTCGAAGGTTTGAAATTTACTTGTGAATGGAAATATGATGGTGAAAGAGCTCAGGTAATTCACAGTAAACAAAAATTTTGAATAAATTCCTCTAATATGCTACTTTTCAGATCCACATTGACGATAAAAATGTACATATATTCAGCAGGAATCAAGAAAATAATACTTCAAAATACCCCGATATTATTTCACGATTGGAGGGTTGCAAGGTTGAAGATGTCAAATCCTGTATTCTGGATTGTGAAGCTGTTGCTTGGGATAAGGAAAAGAAACAAATTTTACCATTTCAGATTCTCAGCACCAGAAAAAGAAAGGTATCTCTAGAATTTATAAACAACTTCATATATTCACTGACGCTTCTAATCTTGTCGCTTGCCTGAACAGATATTTCAACTAACTATTTCCAGGGTTGTTGCTCTTATATCTGTACTGGCTTATATTCGGTATACATGTGCGTAATGCAGATGTGACTTACCGCTGATTTATGGGGACAACTGCAGCTGCAAGTGTATCGCCAATTACGTCATTATTCACAGTATAAAAACCGCGGCAAAACTTCGTAACATTCATTCCAGTGTGAACAGTGAAGTCGAGAGTATCCCCGTTGTGATTTTAAGTGATTCGCGAATTTTTGGTGAAATGTAGTGGAAAAGTCAAAGTAAAACTATGTCTGATAGAAGTAAAAATAATTTCGCGAAACTTATAAACAAGCAATCTTATAAGTAACAAAGTGTTCAAATCATCAAATCGAAAAGTTATCTTAAAAATAAATATATACGTAAACGAAAAAGTGAAAGACTGGAGATAGCTATCAAATATCAATCAGAAAGAAAACCGGACCAAAGAATAATCTTGGAAATTAAAGAAACGCATAAAATAATGGAAAATAGTAAAACCATGAAAATAGGAACTCAGAATATAAAATTGAATTTATTCTTACGTGAGTATGGGATTCTCCAGGTAAATTGAACTGATTTCGGAAAATAATGTGTGTTGTTCGTGTAACTCGGAACTCGAAGATAGAAACTAAAAGTGAAACTGACATTCCCCGCTTTGTCCCTGAAGATCTATTTAATATGTCTATTGTTTGATGAATATGGTTAAATATGAACTATCTATGCTGTTTCTCGTATCCGAATATATTTTGATTGTAAAGGTGATGAATTATTGAACATGTCTAAAATTTATGAAGTTTTTGATTACTGTATCTATTTAATTATTTATGTGTATATTTCCGATTGGATTTGGGTTATAATTGACTCAGATTTATGAAGAGGTTGAGTATTCTCATTGTACTGATTATGTATTATGTACTGACAGTAAATAATGTTATGGTCTATGAAGTTGATGAATAATTATGCCTGTGATATGGGGCTTGAAATATTATTGCAATGTGTGTTCTAAATTGTTTGTCGATCAAGTAAAGGATTTTGACATGTTATTGAGGTGATTATATTCGATTATTGATAACGTAAAAGGTAATAATGCTATGTTTCGTTTGGTAGAATTTTGTATTTGTTTATTGACATGGATGTACCTAGGCTTAGACAACCTAGTAGTATTTTGGTCCCTAATCATTATTAGAGGGTTTTAGAAAGC
Organism: Leptinotarsa lineolata; assembly: GCA_015342045.1. Classification (NCBI taxonomy): domain Eukaryota; kingdom Metazoa; phylum Arthropoda; class Insecta; order Coleoptera; family Chrysomelidae; genus Leptinotarsa; species Leptinotarsa lineolata. The sequence goes on along the minus strand of WOGR01001430.1, from coordinate 433 downwards.
ATATAAAGTGCATTGAGTGTTGTAAATGATTGGTAAACCCTTCAAATGATTATTCTCTAATAGAACTAAATGGTCTTCGTGAAGCTACCTTAGAAAACGATGATTATTTAGTGGTTTAATTTCTGTCCTGAGTTATCAGTATTAAGTAAACTGGCGTATTTGTTCTTTTTTGTAGTGATTGATGATATTGATGGTGGTATTCGAATTATATATCGAATACCACCACCTGAGTTATCAGTATTAAGTAAACTGGCGTATTTGTTCTTTTTTGTAGTGATTGATGATATTGATGGTGGTATTCGAATTATATATCCAAATGAGTAAACATTTTTGACACTGTGTATCTAAGATCGATGAACCTTCTGTTGCCTTGTTTAAGACAACATTATGACTGTAATGTTAAGTTATTACGTAGATTAATAAACACTCAATC
>WOGR01001429.1:0-19944 GCA_015342045.1 Leptinotarsa lineolata | reverse complement strand
TACAATAATTTCCCAGCTTTATTTTGTACATCCTCACAACGTATTTGATAAAAAGTTTTCGGCAAAATATAAACTGTAACGATCAAAATAAAGCAGAAACTGACAACTGACGTACCGTGATCTCAAATTCCGTTCCAAAACCAACCTCACGATAGTTTTGAATCAATATGAATACGTTTCCAGTCATAGTTGATGTGACGTCGTTTCAACGCCAGAATGAATGTATTTGAGTCACAGACGAATACGTTTTGAATGCATGAGCGCCAGAAAACGCCTCATGCGTTGTAGAAGTTTTTTTCATCACTCCTCATAATTTTGTGTGTACTATCGGAAAGAGGTAAGTTTTACTGTATTTATATCATAGTACATTGAATTCATGCATTTTTAATGCTGATATACTACAGAATTAATGTCAGAATATTTTTTAACATACAATTTACTTTTCTATATTATTATAAAGTTATAAATAAAATGATGAAGTTTGACAATTTTTCTCCAAGGGCGCAGTTAAAAATGATTGTCCAGCGTGAGGAGGCTTGATTATTTTACGCAATAGATGCATATGTGTGTGATGATCATGCTTTGATAACGCATATATCTTTGTTAGAGTTACTTTCTTTGTTGGATGGATATAGTTCAGTAATGAAATTATGTATCATCTATAAGGTTTGATATGTCAAATTCGTGATCCAAAGAATGTTTCTTGATTTTAAGAATTGTGACTGACGTGCAACTTGACAATAGCAGTCATTACGGAGGAAACGGTAGGAGTACAGGTAGCAGGTTATTCCCAAGGAGAGACAACTTTCTTCCAGAAAAATATGAAAAAACAATTGCCACCTCAAGTTCCATCGGGTAGTCGAAACTTTCTATTGGTGATGACTAGATCTAGTTGGTAGTATTTTGTGAAAATTTCGTGGTGCTAGAACATTTTTTTGTGATTCTTCACAATTTTTGTGATGTGAGACTTTTTTTTGTAAATATTGATTTCGTTGATTAGGTATATTGAATAACTTTACTTCATTCCAAACCAAATCATGTAATAACAACACACTGGTCAGGACGTTTCCAAAGATTAAGTCTGCTTAGTTAGTCTGCTGTATCAACATCGGTTGCATGAAATGAGTTAATTATTCAATTCATCAATAATAGAACTACATGATATACTAATTGCCCTTTCTTCATTTTCAGTATATTGAAAAATTAGTTTTTTGGGTTCTGACATTACTCTTGCTTTGGTGCTTCTTCGATTTGGTAGAGAAAGATGAAAGAAACCCCGCTATTAACAAACTTGTATGGACTTACTAGTCATCCCAAGAACATGCAAAGCTGAATCATCCACGGTATTATCTGGCATACAGGAAAGTCAAAAACCGAACATTGAACATAAACTGAAATAAAATAGGTGGGTAGAAGTGTTACTGCTCGGTACCTGCTCAGCCAATACACATCCGTCTTCCAGACGAAAGTCAATGCAATTTTGCAATTCGCAAGAGATATTAATTAGAAGCCTCATCGAAGTAAGTGAATCTATATTCTCACAGTTAGCAAGGCTTTATTTGGGCCATTATACCCAAAGCCTGGTCTGGTAATGCCGTGAAAAACTGAATAAACTTGAATAGATTGGCCCTAGACAGGGTTACTTTTGCAGAAGCAACAAAATATCCAATGAATATGCTAGATACGGATTATCAACTCTGGTGATACCTATATTCGAATATATAAGCCATGAATCAAGTGGGGTGAAAGTACCAAATTTGGTAAAGAACCAATTTCTCTGCTAGTAATCGCACGTTGAAAGGTAAGTCCTGTCAATCCTCAGCTCACACAAAGTTTCGTCTTTTGATGGTAATAATTCGTGAGAAGATGACAGCTGATTACCACAAACCTATTTTTTAGCTTTCTGAAAATTGATCAATAAAAAACTTGAGGAGTACTGGGAAAATACACCTGCGTACACATATAAGAAAAAATGAGGAGAAAGCCAGAGACCTGCGTCAACAAAGTGAGGATTGGCTCAGAATAACTCGCAGAATGATTATAGGGATAGAGGATCCCTGAAAGCAAGTCTGCATAAGAGGAATTTTACCTACAGCTGATGAAACAAAGGGATAAAGCTGCTCGTCATAACAACAAAGAACCTATAAAAATTAGTTAAGGAAACAATAATGTTGAAATTGAAGTCATAAAAATGAAAGGAAACCACAATAAGCCCATTGGACAAAAGTGAAGAAATGTACCAATAAGACGTCTCCCGAGTTACAAAAAATAGTCTGTGTGCTCGCCAAATAAATTCAAAGATCTCAGTTAGAAGATCAGATGTTAATAATAAACTTATAAGTATCTTAAAACTGGAAACCTCCAAAATGGTGAGTACACATATATTGTGAGATTTTTACTGAAACGCTCACAAAACAACGACACATCTAATATCATTACCCAAATATATAGCTAAGGCTGACCAGTGACCAGTGTCCACATAGTACAGTTTCAACTGGCAGAATAACTGAAGAGTTGAAACTCAGCAAACTGAAATGCACACAGACAGTTCAATCATTCAGTTTTCACAATGGATACGAACGAGAAGGGCGATTTTGCCGCTCTCACTTCATATTTTATTCATACGACATAATGGATATAAAAAGTGAACAAAACGCACTCGCTCCCTTAACAAACCGAACTGAACACTACTCAATTGAACTCCAATACACGCTCAGTTCAGTCAAACCCTTCATTTATGAATACGGAAAATTATTTCTCTCAATTCAACTGAACAGTTAAGTTTAACTAAGACAGACACACTGTGAGTTCCAACTAACAGGTATAGGCTACAGTTTCAACCGTTAGTTTAAACTGTACATGTATGTCTGTCTCAGTCTCAGTTAACCTCAACTGCTCAGTTGAATTGAGAGAAATTAATTTCAATATTTTCAACTGAAAAGGTTGACTAAACTGAGTGTGTGTTGAAAATTACATTCCAAAATTTGAATTTATACAAGCGCTTGATTCTCTCTGAAGCATTTTCAAAGCGTTGGCCCTAATCTTTTTAGGACGCTGATAGTGTTGTTTCGATTTTACTTTGGATTTTACCTATCAAGAACCAAAAAAATTAATCAGGCGGCCACGAATTGTGGCCATTACTCTCGAAAATAATGGTCCAAGAATCGAGACATGATATGGAGGAGCACCGCCCTTCTGAAAGATGCTACGGAGGTTATTTCTTCAATACTGATATAGTGATGAAAAAAGTGAATGTAATTGTATCATATTTTCGGAAAAAGATTTTTACATTTTATTAAATGGTCTTAAAAACTATAATCACGATCTGAGTTTCCAATTTGAGTTAATTTTTGGTTAAACCGGTTTACATTTTCAATCATTTCATTGGTAGAAATATTTGATCCAAAGAATTTTTCTCCGTTTCAAATATGTGGCACCTTGGCGTTTAGTCTAGTTATCATGTAGTAGCGAGAAAATGAAGTAAACACATATAAATTTAATATTATTTTTTGTTGGATTCATGTTATTATTCTCCATAGTTGTGAAGTTTTAAAAAATATTACATTGTTTTTGTATACTCCAGTAAGGGCATCTAAACGACACTTCACTCGATGCTTCATGCGATATTTTGCAAGTAAATGTCACCCCCTATAGAAGGTGGAGATAGCGGAGTTGAAAATTCCGAAAAATAGTGTACTTCTTCAATCAAAAACGAACTGGTCATTGGGGTTTTCTGAAATGTCGACAAAGTTCTTCATAACGGTCAAAATTGTGGTGAGAATTTCATTTCTAACTGAATAAAATAACTTTTTCAACAGTTAAACTTATAAATAATAATTGTTCAATTTTATATTTGTTCTTATCCACTCAATCACTGTAATGATGTTTCATGTCGTTTTGTGTTGGTCTTGTCTCGAAGTTGTTGAAATTTTTTTCATTTTCTTTCAAATATATTTAATATGTCTGATGGTTTTGAAAATAAGAATATCAACACGGAGGAACAACTTTTCGAGCCCTGAAGAAGAATTTAATCAAATTCGAAACGTCGGCAAGAAAAAAATTGTTTTCCTAAGAAAAAAATTGATCCTGTTACCCAACCAACCTTTCTTCAGAAAAATTATTAGATCACTAAATTGGTTAACTGATAAAAATTACGTTTGAATTTTCGAAGTAGATAGTTTAATTCTGAAGTTTTAAAAAGTAATACGAATTATGAAATCATGAAACAACAAAAATTAATTGGCGCTCCGAGGCGACTTAATTGATTCCAGTGGCGCATTTGCTTTTTTAGCTGCAGGAAAACCCGGAAAAACCCGCAGCACCACATCATCTGAAGATCTTGATTTGCCAATGTATTCTTTTTCGCAGAATGAAATGTATGGTGTCTCCAAAGGCTACAATAAATTTAAGATATCGGCAGAAAATTCAGTGACAGGACTATCGTCAAAAATAAACCAGTCCGTTTCGATTATGACCAAAGTGTTATTATTAGAATAACTGGTGCTTCAGATATACTTGTTTTCTTATAATAGCCAGTTAGTTTGGCAATACAGTTGATCATCACCCGTTAAAAGTTCTATTTCCAGATAATTCAACAATAAGCTTCGCACGGACTGGTTATCAGTCATATGAGGAAACGCTAATTGACAAATTAAACTAGTGAGGATTTTTTCAGCAAGAGATCTACAAACACAAGACGAGATAGACTGTACGGAATCATTCAATCCACAGCGATCAGGAGTATTGATTCAACTATTTTTCTGCTCATGAAGAGTATTTAACAAGAACCCCAAGAATGCGAAACAAGCCTCTTGTCCTTTAAATTGTGATATTTTCAAAAATGGGAAACAACCTCGTAATATTTGAAATCATACCGTATCGTATGGCCTGGATTTCTAAGAATATTTTCAAATAGGAAATGAACGAGTGAAAGTGACAACGATGCAAGCAGTACCTTATATAACATAAAAATGTGAATGGAATATATTACCTTATAAAGCATATTCATTTTTACCCAAATAAAGGCATTTCCTGGAGGTCATTCGCCAAGTGTTGAATAAAAATCAGCTGTCGTTGAAGTGAGAAAAATATAACAACAAACAAGTAAATGTCAAGGCTGAATCAATTGTTAAGTTCGTATTATCCATCTATTTATTATCCAATTAAAGACCCATTCGATGCTTCCTTTCACAAACTTCAAAAAGTGCAGTAAATTTGTTTACCTTGCGAAGTATACAAAAGCAGCTGAACAGAAACACGCACTATAACCATGACAACGTTTTCTTGAATAACATAGGATACAGTTAGGTTTTAGTTCGAATGTTTGAAGAGAAAGGACTACTGACACATAAACGACCGTGCATCATGCACTGGTCGCGCAGGCATCTGTCTCAGGGAACTCGTTATTTCGACCGAGTTACTGAATAATCACCTTAAAAGGAAAGGAGTGAGTAAATTAGTCCGAAGAAATGGCTAAAGGAAAGGCCAGCCTACTACCTACCTTGAGGTAATGTGATGTGATAAAGTAATGTGAGGAAGATCGAAGTGAATACTTCGATGTATATTCAATATTCCTCAGAGAGATTCCTGCAAAATAATTTTAAAAAGATATAAACTTTCAACTCTAGTGTGTGTATATATTTTTGAGTTATGCGTCTATGTGTTTACGAACAAAACCTATTTCACCCTGGAAAGTAATATCCATATTTTATCTTTTTGCCTCATGATTACTCATATTTTATCTGAATATTTGTATTTGTTTCACCTCGTATTTATTTATTTACTTGTTTTATGTTGAATATGTGTATGTGCTTTGACAATTCCTATACTAATGTAAATGTTAGTCATAAAGAAGAAAATAAAGAAAATAAAAAAAAAGAATGCAGATCAATAACTCACTTGAAAGCAAACTGTAAACTTTGCTCTGAATAATACGGTTACAAGAAAATCAGAGATCAACAATCAAATCTTTTTTGAGTGTCATATCCAATAGGTACAATTTAAGAACAGGAAGAAAGTAAACATTTGCATATCACCCTTTGTCAATTCTTAAAAACGTTTCATTGTTTATCGCATGACACATAACATGGTGTATATGACACACTGTTATGGATTGATTCGTCCCAAACTAAGAAAAAACAGTTTTTAGGAAACATTGTTTCTCACGTTTCTTCAAATATTATCGCTGGCCTCAAAAATAGCAGCCCAGATAGTGTTTCGGTTGTGATAAAATTATTGATAATAAAACCACATGTCATATATTGGACTTGATATTTATAACAAGAATTATACCCGAATATTTCAGAGAATCCACTACCACATCCATATTCAAGTTGAAAATAAAAAGAAATGCTTATTTCATCATGATAGTTACAGATATGTTTTGCGAAAAAATTTGAAAAATATGAAACTGATAACCAAAAAAGCGGTTCTTGAAGTTAATAACTGAATTGTTTTCAAAATAATGCAAAATGTATAACACTGTATTTTTAGAGTTGGTCAGGCATTTGACACTCTGATCATGATGGGCTTCTCCAACGTTTTCATGATGTAGGTATAGGGTATAGGGTTTGGGACATTTTAAAAAACTACTAGACTAATAGGTTCCACAAGGTTGAAATAAATAACATCATTAGTGACCCATTACCAATAACTAGAGGAACACCTCAAAGAACGGTTCTGCATCCTTTTCTTCTAAATTTCTACAACACTCACTGATTACATATCTGTTAATTTTATCGGAAAAACGTGATATGAAATACACACCATCTGACCGAAAGTGAAACAAAAATTATCTTTAAATTACTGAGTGGCAAATTACCTAGCGTCAATGTAAAAAAACATGGCTTTTCATCAAAAAAAGGTCTGCCAAACGAACATACTTCAAAATACCTTTCTTTCATTTACTATATTGTGTAGAAATCCTATGAATGATATCTGATTAAATTTCATTACAAATGTTTGGAATCCAAACTGAATGGAGAAAAGTTTTTCTGTAAAATTTTGTGTTCATATGAAAGTGGTTGTGTCCAAAGTATTTTTTCATTCGTGTTTGAAATTAACTGATTCCTACCTTTCTTTGGAAGATTCCCACAATTTTTGTATCAAGATATATAGACAAGTAGAAAGCCGAAACCTTTCTTTCCCAATAATTTTATAGTATTACCTGCTTTCAGAAATCAGTTCTGCAAGAGTAAAATGGCACTTCCTCCAAATCAGCTACTTATTTAATATCCCCGAAATTGTTCAAATCAACAAACAAAACTTTTATAATCTATACAACATCTCACTTATGCAGAGTTCATGTCATACTATGTAAAGAACGTTAATTTGATATTAATATATAAACATTTAAATATTATAATGACAACAAATTTCATCATACACCGGCAATGGAGATATGCGACTTTGCTATGACCGTGAAAAAAGAAAAAAAAAAGTTTCATAATTCCATCTTTGTTTCCTCAAATCTCAAGAGTGGGTAACATTAAAATATAAAAGGGCAACGTGTAATTCAGGATTGTAATTCAGGATGCTGACGTAATTCAGATGATACAATCGCTTTTCAGCCGCAGATAAAATCCTGAGAAAAATATTTGAAATTTCACCCCAACAAAGGAATCTATTAAGGAGAATATAAGGAAAGCCACTAGAACCGTACTTCTGCAACTGCAGTATAGAAGCTTTGCTCAATAAGACATCAGTGAATATGAACCAGTTAAAATCGTCCATACCTAATAATTATCTGCATCAGGATTTGAGCTGAAATAAAAAACCATTGAATTTTCTTTGAACAAATTAAAATGTGATCATATTCGAAGCATTTCAGTTTCAAAGTTGAAACTTTCGAAAGGCGATGACATCTTACCTTACGAAGACGCCATCTAAAGGGTCGACAGGAGACCCAATCAACGAATATCAAAGATAAATGAGGCTCCCAAGGCGGTCCACTGCAATGCCAAGCTTTGAAATCGACCGCCGAACGAGATGCATACGCTGCTTTTCTCTTCCCAAGACAACTAAACTCTGTCCAACCAAGCAACGGAGTGCTCCAAAACATTATCACGCATAGTGCACGTGATCTCCCAGACAAGGCTGCTTGTTTTTTTTCTAGGAAAAAAATACAAGCACTACAGGAAAAAATCCTCAAGGGGCTCTAAGAGCGGTGTCTGTGCGAAAGTAGCGATTCACATTGGATTTGAATCGCTGGAGATTGGAGTATTTGGAAAGACGGTCTCAGGAAAGACGGTCTCAACATAAACGCAGTTCTCCAAATGAAAGAGTTCTTGAACAGTTCGAGGTGTACTGAGTTGAACCTCATAACGATAAGCAGCCATAGTCCGTCGCGTATTTGTGATATGTACCGCTCTTGGTGGAATCAAATGTGCCAAGTCACTTGAACACTTCCCGTGAAAGTATCGATAGAAGAGAGAAAAATCTTCAACCTCTCTTCGATGTTCCAAACTATCAAGTTTGCAAGTGATGTTTGCGTCTCCAATCAGGCGGATGGCCATTTTCTGGATAGAATCCAGCAGCTTCAGGGTATGCTTAGGGGCTGAGATCCATATATAATAATAATAATAATATGAGAACAATACTCCAAAGAAGATGTGATCTGAGTTTCATAAAGCATCAAAAGTTGCTGAGGTGTGAACATTTATCTGGTTCGAAACAGTTTTCCAAGTTTTTAAGAAGCAGCCTTCGCAATTCTAGCGACATTATTGTGTCAAGACATATTGGTGTCCATTTTGACCCCCAAAAAACTTATCGAAGTAGAAAGCTGAATAATCTGTCCTGACATTATTATATAAGGTTCGGAGACATTTATCTTTTCGGAGAAAACCGATGCCTGGGTTTTTGTGGCATTGAATCGAACCTGGTTACTTTCACCCCAATTCGAAATCACTTCTAAATCCTTATTAAGATATGCAACCTCCTGCTGCCGGTGAAGATGTGCATTCTCAGCCAATGTCCTAGAATTCAAATGGAATGAAGAGACAAGTGTGTTGTCGTCAGCAAAGCAATATATTAGGTTCTTGGTTTTTTTCAATAAGTCGTTGATATACAATAAAAAGAGGGTTGGAGACAATATGGATCCCTGGAGAACACCAGCGTTGATGGTGAAAGTATTCGAGAGATATCCATCGACGGCCACTTGCGGGGAACGTTCTTTCAGGAAGCTGGAGAGCCATACACAAAAATGATCCGAAAAGCCATAGCATCGAAGTTTAGCCTGCAAACCCTCATGCCACACACGGTCAAAGGCCTCAGAAATATCGAGCGCAACAGTTCTTGACTCTCCATGTTCCTCGATTGTGTTATTCCAAATATGGGTGACATACGAAAAAAGGTCGCCTGTTGATCCTTGTTTCCGAAAGCCATATTGAAGATCACTCAAGATGTTGAAGCCTTCCAAATTTTTAAGGATATGATGGTTTACGGAACGAGAAACGACCGAAATTTTATTTTATTAGTAATATGAGACTGGGTGTAGAAACATTTTTAAAGTGGAGTGTAGGGACACAAATTAGCAGTTTCTTCGGCCGTACCAGTACTTGAAATTTAAAAAAATTTGAGCTTTAAAATACCGTAAATGTACACACCTCAGTCGTTAAAACGTAACTGACCACTCCAACACTGTAACAATGAATTTCGCCAGCCGATATTAATTAATTCTGATTGGCCTGCGTAAGGAGGCTTGCTTTGATCACGCATTTTTCATTGTTTAGGTTGCTTTGTTTGTTGGATGGATATAGTTAAGATGAATCTCAAGCCCGACAACAAAGCATTCGTGATACATTCTTGAACAGTACTGTCCGGTGTCGTACAAAGAATGAATCTCGTTCGGCGTTCGATGTCAAAGCTTATCTTTGCGATGGACTGCCTTGGGAAACCTAATTTGTCTCCCTCTCGAGAGGTCTTTACCTGTTCCTGGTGGGAGGGCTTGTGTACTGTGATGAAGTTACGTGCTTTGTCGGCGGCAGCTTAGCTGCTGGTAAGGTCTCCCATGCCGAACAGGTTGTAACAGAGCAGTCAGACTAAGTAGGACCCAGGCTTAATCCAAGGTGTTATGCGATCCGTGCCGAAGGATGAATGGTACCTGAGCCTCCTCAGGTATCACTAACGGAGCCTCTGGGATATCAGGTAACCTCTCAGAATATTTAGTCTTGCATCCATCCACTATGGATGTGGATATTCCTCCCCTTTCAGAGGAGGACTCTTCGACTCGCAAAAAAAGACTATCCTGAAGGTGCAAACTGACCAGGAAAGTCATTGTCAAACTACGGGTGACGACAGTCTCACCGGAAGCCTAATTGCAGGATTGGCAAGAGTCAAACTGCAGAATAAAAGACTATCAGGAGTGCAAAACGCGGATCAACTCCATATATGGGTCCTGAACCAGCTTTGGGGGTATCAAAATCGTTGGTACGAAACCAGATTAGGACATGGACCAACAAGAAGCGTATAGAGAACTGGGCAAAAGTACCTGGCAACAAACACGGTACACCCTTCATTAGTGAATCGTCCGAAGAACTACTTCAACACAGTAGGGATCGACTCAGAATAATTACAGGGCTACTAACCAGACACTGTCCATTCAGAGGACACCTGAACAAAATAGGGCTGTACAACGGTGACCTTAGCTGCAGATTATGCAACAAAGGGAGAGAGACAACTTACAAAATTATGTTCAGAACAATATGACAAACATCCAACACGGAACATGTACAAACTAGTACAGGGAACAAGACTGGTGGAATGGGTGTCATGAAAAGATGGTACAATAAACGCAATAAGCTCAAGAGGCTGCAGTGTTTTCCGAAGACTTTGAAGAAATGGAGAAGTGGAATTGGCGCGGTGGTAGTGCGCCCGACTCACGATCGGAAAACCGTGGGTTCGATCTCAACCTCGACCAGATATTTTTCTCGAGAGAATTTATCTAGTTGAAGCTGTGATGATTCTGCACACGTTAAAAGGTAATTCCTCGTTAGTCCTTAGCCCGTACAAGTTTCTCAACTTCTGAGAGTTGTCGTTCGTATGGGGCCGACAGCTGATTAACGGAAAAACAATTTTAAAAAGACAGATAGACATAAATGGACAAGTCAGACGGCTCCCAAGTAACTATTGACAAAAAAACGTTTTTGGCTCTAGTTTCAGGTCTCTGTAAAAATTATAAATAATAGAGGTACAGCTCCGGGACTCGGAACTTTTTTTAGCAAATTTGAATATTTTCGAGATATTCAAAAAAAAACAAACCTCAATTTTTTTTACCAATTTGTTTATAACTTTTTAAATTTTTTTCAACCCCTTTTCGAACTGTTCCTTAAACTTTCTACGTGACGATACGAATCGAATGACACCTTGATCGTAATTTTCGAAGACTATATAAAAATTTTAGAAGAAAATGGTACATGTGAACTAGACTACAACGTTTAAGAGTTGAATTATTTTTCAAAGTACACTTGGGCTCCAGTAAGAATAACTGAATGCTATTTAGTTGTTATGTTTTTTGTTTAGGATAAGTTATTTGAAAAACAAAAATAATGCCAATTTGTAGTTTTGAAGATTGTTGAAAAAACCTACAATGAGTAATTATTTCCAATGAGAAATTTAAATTAGATAGGTATTAAATGTGTTGATTATTGAAATTTACTACATTTCATTTTACGGGTATTATTCCTGAATACTATAAAGAGATGGACAGAGAATCTCTCAAATTGACCATAGTAGTAGTAGTAGTAGCATAGTAGCGGTAATTTTATTTTGTTATTTTTTCAACTAAGACAAGAGTCAGTGACTATTTTTATTCGGGTTTGAAGACCGTCGACTTTTGGAATTTCTTTCAAAAAGCGACGGCTGCGGCCTCGGTCACGAAAGCCTTTACCATTTCATCCAAACAATGGTCTTTTGGCAGGCCGGCTTCTTCTTTGACTTCCATCAGTTTTCTTGTCACACAATTGAATTGATACTCTCTACCGGATGATTCTCTAAAGTGGTTCACCCCTATAACTTTTTTGTTATTGGAGATAGAAAAAAGAAATTTAGGGGGTTATGTTCAATTTACATTTTTTGAAATATTTACTTGCTTTGTCGTACTTCTGGTTTGACCGGAAATGACCTCAACTTTCGGTTTTTAAATGGGACATCCTATATATTTTTACTTATTTCAATCGAGAATGACATTCTTACTTCAACAATACTTCACTTGTCAATATTTGACAAATAAAATCATTTTTATTCCAATTTTTATTTTTTGATCTAGATTGCCATGGATCGTGTAAATCGCTTCATTCTTGATCAAGTAACATAGAAAAACTACGACTGTGAGGCTTATGACTTCACAGTCGTTTGAAGAATTATTTCACAGTTGCAAATATGAATTTTTCCAGTTAACTTGATTTTTTCAAATGGAAAGGGGGTGGCTCGTAGGCTTTTTGTGAAAGATCATTTTCGTACGAATAATTTGATGTCACACACTTTCACTTTATTTTCTCTATTTTTCTGAATAATTGCAAGAAAAGATCATACCTAATAACAAATAATATGTACCTATTCGGTATACTTATGCACTAAGTCCTGTTATTCTAGTTATCCGCGACAAACAATTGAAGCTGTTGATAGGACTACCTAAACAAATAGGCTAGTGAATATGCTGTAACTTTTAAAAATTTATTTGTTGTGTAGTTTATAATTAGATATGGCAAATTATACTGGAAATGATAAAATTGACATGTTGCTAATTTACGGAGAAACTAACTAATGCTGTTCGAATTTATGCTCTGGGGTTCCCTAGTCGTCGCCATCCCACTCGGCATTAGTTTCCAAAACTGGAAAGAAAAATGCGAAATTAACTAGAAGAAAATGCCAATAACTTCATCGTCAGTGAAGAAAAAGAAGAAGACGTGTAGGCCTATGTTGAAGTGAATTATACGGCGTCAATTCGCCAAATTGTTTCTGAGAGTGATAATTATCGATCATTCAAGTACCCACTACACCAACATCTTTACGATAACGATCACAACCGAAGATTGACTTATTGCAACTGGTTTTTGACTAATACAGAGATGTACGTACGAAGATTCGGATGAAACCTGATTCACCAACTTGGGTATGTTCAATAGAAATAATAAAAGGAACTGATCTCAAACAAATTTACATCTGATGCAAGGAGGAAATTCTCAAGAGCGATTTGGTTTCAATTTCTGGATGGGTATTATCGGAGGAAAACTTTTGGGGCCAAAATTTTTTGACTGACAACTGACTGCGGAAAGATATCTACAGGGAAAGGATATCCCTATTGAATTCATTCATTTCATTATCTGAAACAAGAATCCATAATGAAATAGATGAAATATCATGGGTAGAACTTTAACAGAATACATAGTGCTATTTGCCCCACTTATAAAATATTTCTCATATCAATGTACGATAACCCAAGACTCAGATATTGTTCAAATCGTGTCTAAATGTTTTCAAACATGTAAAAACTAGCAGAATAGTCAATATATGAATACAATCTAGCTATTTGAACTAGATCGACGTAGTCAATTTAACAACAGTCAGCGCTGTTTTGACCTACCACAGGTCTCATCAGAGTTGCTAAGCTTGACCACGAATGCATTGTTAGACTCATCTTGAGTAAGTTGTTGAACTGGGAGCAATTCTGTTCCATGAAAATTTGTCTGAACTGGGTCTATTTTTCACCTCTTAAATCTAAAAGGATGCTTCGAATATTCTATCGTTTTTGGGATGAGAACACTTGGAACTAGTGAGAATTAGCCATACTTGAAATAGATTGTGGAATCTAGAGAATTTTTAACTATTTTGTTAGCTACTTGGTAATTTTATCCACAAAAGTGGTAGTCATGAATCGTTGGCTGTTATTTCCAGTCTGACAGTTTCGAGAATAATCCGCCACCTGTGTAGATGCCACCTGTGTAGATCATTCGCGATTTTTAATATCCGATTATATTTTTAGTATTATTATTGTGTCATATGGAGGTTTGCTTCATGTTTGCTCATCCACATACTTGAGGTTATAGATATTTAGTCTTTTCTTGAGATCAATTCAGTTTATTCATTAACACTTTACACTCTATTTACACCGTTGGAATACATATTCAGAGGATGTGCCACCAGCATTAATCAGTGAGCACTCGAGGATAAGTGGTTATTGGGTCCGAGATACACGTTCCCTGTACCAAGAATGGCATCCGGTATAATCTTGAATTGAAATTGAAGTTCGAGACTAGAAAAGGCATCATCCTATCAGGGACCATTTTAACAGAGTGGTCTGGATAGAGTTTGCCTATCGGATGAGTAGTTCCAATAAATTCTCAACTTTGATTCTATGTAATGAACTGAATATCTACCAGAGCTTTAAGCAATAATGGTGTAACGTCAATACCTACGTAACGTTCTGTTGTGGCGACGGGTATAGACCGAAATCACATTTGCTGGATATGCCGACGATGGTTGTATAAAGGTCTCATGTACCTTGCGGCAGGCCTGGCATCTGATGTCAATAACGTCTATATCCATCACACTACTATGGTACACCAAGATATTAAAGTTAATCCGATGTGTCATGTTGAATCCCTTGGTCTCCGAACTCAACCCAGTTGGCCTGAAAAGCAAAGGACATGTGTTTGGATAAGATGGGGTCTTCAATGTAGTAGTTGGAGTGCGGGATATTTGCTGAACAAGGAGAGTGACATCAAGCAACGAAGCCAAGTTCATTGACCACTCGAGCAGATACCTGAAATAAAAATAGGATTCAATCTCCAGTCCAGTCAGAACCATTCTGTTGTGGAGATCATCTTTCTCAGTGTTTTCACTGTTTGTATGATGCAAGACTTTTGTGAACCAATAGGGACTGGGTGGCTTTTTCTGCTACTTCTACCACTTGTACCACTTGATGAATATAAAATACATAATATCTCAGGTTTTCGGCAGAAAGATCGCTGTGCTCGGAAGGTATTTCATACCACAGAATATGTATTCTTTGCATGTGACCGTTTCGCACGAGCTTACTCTATTAGAAACAATGTATAACACTATTTCTTAGTTTGCTAGACCACTGAAAGCATCTGCTGTCATTACGGTTATCTACCAAAGACGAATAATCCCTACCTCCTTTCCTTTGAACGGGAATGTAAAGTGATGTAGCCCTGTCATAGCACCGGTAATACTAGTTCCATTCCAAGATATAGAGAGAGTAACATTGTACTAATTCTAATACCTAATATTTAATTTTTAGGATCGCTTTCGGCAAATCTTTTGATATACCGTACCTGTTACATATTATTGGGATATGGAGAATCGAACTGTTCTTTGTTGGGAAACACGGACAACAATATCACACAGGCATTAGAGAAACTTGTCGAACCAACAGCTCAAACCGTAAGGACTATACAATCAACCATATTGTCTGTTCCTACGGTACTACTCTGTATATGTCTGGGACCGTGGTCTGATAGATTTGGAAGGAAACCTATCTTGCTTCTATATCAATTGGGTAAGGATAATTGATAATGTATATTCGATATCACAATGTTTCCTATGAAGGTAGACATTTAAAGTTCATGATGTTCTTATAATGGTTGGCAAATAAGATTTTCTCCAAAATTAACACAACAGAGTTTTTTCATGAAATGAATAAACTGATTACTTTATTCAAAATAATATATATTCCTCATCATCCAAAGACAACTGTAGAAATCAATATAGAAAATAGATTTCATTATTCGAACAATTACGAAAATGGGTTTATTTTTTCGACTAAAAGTCTTAGAGTAAACTTGTTTTCATACTGATTTTACTTTGGTATCCATCCTTTTTGGTTTATGTAAATTCTAATCCTATTTTATTCCTATATATATTTTCTCTTCACATTTTAACAACTTATCCAAGTATTTCGATTTCGACCTAATTTAATTCATCAACTACTTCTCTTAAACAATTGTTCCAAAAAATATTCCTCATTTTTGTTGAGTGGGAGTTTTTATTGGATACAGTAAGTATATCACTAGACAGCAACTTTAGTAACGAATGACATGATAAATACATTTCTTCAATTTTATATATTCAGAAAATGTAAACCACAGAAACAAAAATGGGAATGAAGATGCTCCACAGATGGTGTAATGAGATTGATGTATTCGAGTCTTCATTGGCCTACTGTCCTTAAGCTATTTAACTAAACGGTCTCTGGAAGTTCGAAGAAAGGAAGCTATCAATAGATTTTGAAGAGTCAGGTTGAGAATCCGTGTTCCGTTCGAGATGAACTTATAATAGTAGCAGCTGTGTGAAAGCTATTTTCCTGATTTGTTGATCGTGGTTAGCTAGTTTTTATGCCCGACATTTTGTCTAGAACTACTATCATTTCGATTGCTGGCCGGTTTTTGAAGGAAATCTCAATATAATATTCTCGACCGTGCTAGGAATCGCACATTGAAATATAAGACCTTTCATCTACGCACAATTTTGAAATTTTCAAGATTTTTGTACATAGGAGGACGATAGTGTTAACACAAATCGAATTGAGCAATTATTTACTTTTGTTTGTTCGGAATTTCATTTCTTTTATAGAAATACATTTTTAACCAGTATATTCTTCTAATATTTCTAACAGTTTGTGATACAGCTGAACTGGCATCGTATTACTTTTCAAATATTTTTTTTAAATCTTTTCTATGAGATTTATTAGAGTAGGATCAGATTGCGTCAATATTTAATGAAATATCATCTGAACAATATTTCCTGTTTGAAATTAGTATTATCTGCCAAATTTTCATTTCGAACCGTTTTCAGATTGATAATATTAATGACACCTACAACGTGAAGTCTCAACACTTCATTTGATACTTGTCTTTTAGGAAGCTTATGCGGTTTTCTTATTATGGCTACATTTAGTGCAATCCCAACTTTAAGCCCTTGGTTTTTCTCAATCGCTGGAATTCCATCAGTGATCACAGGAGGAGTACCTGCGTTTTTGACTGTAGCTCTATCGCACCTTACAGAAACTTCAACCGAAGAGACCAGAGGTATAAGGTGAGAATCTTTTCTGTACTATTTGTCTCACCATGTTCCACGAAGAATAAATATTTCCTCACATTTTGTATTCTTGAGTGATGTACAATAGCACTTCATTGTTATATCATTGTTTGCCGTGTTCATACTTCCATTAAAAAAATCAATGAAAATAGAATTAACAAAATTGTTACTGGATTTCTGTGGGCCTGCGACCAATCAAGTTTCAATCAAAACTCGAGTGATCTAATGTAGATTTCAATAATTTTCGTAACGAGTAAGGTTTTCTAGGGCAAGCAACATTTTGGTAAATATCACAACTCTGAGGATACTCCTCCTACATGGCATAAATTTGGAAATATTCTCTCTTAGGGTGTCGGTTAATAACTCTTTGATATATATCAAGCTTTCGGCAATGTTTACTGCCTTCTTCAGGACAACTGTAATATATTAATGGGTGATTTCATATTCCTTGATAACATTTTCTACTCACTATCATGAGAATGAATAAAAAAATGAATTTATATGAAGACAGGAAAAACAATAATAACATGAAATGATGTAATTGACCTTGACATATTTTAAAATTAGACAGAAAAATTTGGAGTGGAGGGTGATGTAAGTTTTTCTTTTTGATTTTTCAAAATGAATGTATAAATTTTACTGAGATTGTTGACATCTGATCTTCTATTCATTGCATAATTCATCACAGCCATTTCCAAAAATAATCTTTTCGAAGGATTATTTTCAGTATGTGAAAGTATTATTATAATTCATATTGAATACTGAATAATATGCTCTGCCAAGGCACACGATCTGACATTTCTTCTACGATCACTCTTATGAGCGATAATGCGACCATTCAATATTCTAGATGTTAGATCAATATATGACATCACAATTTTGACAAAGGAATTTTGTAAATAATATTTGATTCGTTTTCTATAGAAAATAGAAATCTGGTCAGATGTCGACAGTGAAAGTTAGTGAAAGACAGAGGACGAATCTTAACGGCAGTAGATCTCAAATATTGATTGTGCAATTTTTCGTCTTGGGAAGCCTCTTTCATTCATCTTTAATATTCGTGGATTGAGTCTTGTATTGATCTCATAGATGGTATCTTAGATGTAATCGCATCTACTTTCTAACGTGACTATAAGATAAAGGTTCAAGTGTAAGGGTTATGTATGAGGTTATAATAAAGTTCAAGTTCAAATCTAAAAATGAAACGGTACACAGAACTCAAGTATAACCATAAATGGATGGACAGAGCTTCCTTATAATTTCAAATTTTATAGGTTTCACGTTTTTCCAGAACATATAATTTGGACATACTGGACAGTACCCTACTTACAATTTCAACCATTGTCAATTCACCGTTTTCCGAGTAATTCCCCCATAAAATTCGAAAGTTTGATAGAATACATAAATAAGCTATCACTGATTTATCAAAATACTTCATTCCATCGTCTAATAAGAGTAACATTTTCAAAATGTTATACAAGGTGATTGGAAGTTTTTTCAAATGGAACTTCCTGTGTTTTAGGATAATTTCGAAATTCTGAAAAGTTTTTGACTCATTTTCATGAAACATTTCCTACATCAAAAAGCAACCGTTCAGAAGATATTTCCACTATTAAACTACGGGCTACTAAACCTTCATTTCGAAGAGTTACAGAAAGTTTATCAGAGCTATTGATTTGCCGTCATGGATTTTATTGAAGACAGAATTTCAAATGAATGAATAATTAATTGAAAATGTTTATTCTGAACGTTTCAAAAAAGATCGAAAATTCGGAAATATTTTTTATCACACAAAATATAAAAACTATTTCAAAATATGTACGAAGACATTTTCGTTAACTTTCAGGCATTTGTCAACTCTCTTCATGAAATTATTATTTACAGCGCCACTGGTTTTATCAGCATTTAGGGTATTGGATGAAATTTTCTGTTTATCGTTTATGAGTACTTTATCGTTTAATACAATAAGAATGCTATGTAAACAAATCAAGGTAGTTGTTGATTTATTAATGTCACTTGTATTTTATGAATTCGTGGACAAAATGTTCCGTTCAGGGTATACGAACGAAGAATTTTTAAATTTAATTATGATATATGGTGAATGTAATCAAATTATCGACCAGACATGCGGGTTATTTCCCGGAAAAAATCAAACCGAATATTACAGTAAAAATGCTGTTGGAAAATTGTTTGCATCATGGATCATGTCTTTGAAAAATAACCAAACGAAAGCCTCAGATGGATGATGAAGATGTGGAAATAGATGTTCGTGAATATTTTGCTCACCATCCTAATGCGTCTTTGAAATATTGTGGGAAAAACCTAC
This sequence comes from Leptinotarsa lineolata, assembly GCA_015342045.1. Classification (NCBI taxonomy): domain Eukaryota; kingdom Metazoa; phylum Arthropoda; class Insecta; order Coleoptera; family Chrysomelidae; genus Leptinotarsa; species Leptinotarsa lineolata. The sequence continues at coordinate 563 of WOGR01001429.1, read as the reverse complement.
CAGAACCACCCTCCGCATTTTGAAAAAGAATAAATGGACACCGTTAAAGTATTATCTGGTACATCATCTGAAAGACACGGATTTACATCGTTAAATTGAGTTTTGTGAATAATTGCTGATAAAAAGTCAGAAAGATCCACATTTTTTGTTTATTATATGGATTGACCAGTTGTTGCCGCTTCGCCCGCCTAGAATTTAGTTTGTCACATTAAGTATAGTCCCGGTAACCGATATTGTGCGCTCTTAAAGAGTGTCGGCTTTATCAAACGCCATAAAAAACAATAAAGAAAAATGAAATTATGAAATTATGTTACAGTGTCGAATAGAAATCGGTTAATGCGATTACGGTTATCGTTCGTCGTCTCAGGAATTTTCAGTTCAGCCTCTGATTGTGATTTGAGTATTCGAATTCGATATTGACACAGTTATAACTACTTGAAATTTTTGTTATCTGTTCAAAATGTGGCGTCCTTGGACGCCACTAATAGTAATAACGAGTGTGATAACAACGCAGTGTAGGTAGTGATTCCAGTTGCGATGCTGAACAATGCGGAAAAGAGATA
>WOGR01001428.1:6067-19945 GCA_015342045.1 Leptinotarsa lineolata | reverse complement strand
CGCTTTTTTACATTTGTGGAAAGGGTATCGTCGAGGAAGACTATGTCAGGTATATTAGCATATGTGTGGGGAAATAATAGGCCCAATAAATTCGGGACCCCCATTCCCTAGAACGGATTCAATATTATCCAGGACATAAGGCAACATGTTTTTTTTTGGTGTATTATCATTATCCGAGATGTTACGCTGATTAGACTCTATCCCGCTACATTCAGAGGGCGCGCCAGCATCATTAGTCAATGACCACTCTCCAAACCGTGAAGAAAGTCTGTGGTCTGAAAATAATAAACTCTATGCAGAAGCAATCAGAGGAATCAGAGCTTTATGCATTTGTCCGTCAAGATTTCTACCTTGATGTGGCAAGCCGGCATGACGTTGCGATATGAGAAGAGAGAGCATCGTTCCACGTAGGACTCCAATAATATAATCAGGACGACATTTCAACAGAGTGATCAAGATAGAGTCTACGGAGTTCGAAGAGAAAATCCCGGCATTTCATCCTTTTTTCTTCCTCTTTTTGGACGATATTCGTCTCATCCAGAGCTGAAAACTCCACCACGAATATCGAAGTTTCTTTTAAATGTAGAAAATATGATTTCTCCAGGCATACTGTCTAATTTTTCGGAAGGATTGCTCCAAAATAAATTTTGATAAGAAATTAATTTGAGGATAATGTATTGAAAAAAAACTTTTATTAAATTTCATTTTGGGACTCATAGATTGAAGTTAGATGTTTGAAAAAGTGGAGGAGGAGCTGTGTCAGCTCTTAACAGATGGGGCACAAGTTTTTTCTTACCTTTTCATTCGACTTTTTGGAGATCTTCAATTTCCATAATCTAAAAAAAAATTGTAAGTATAGTGCGTATGTACGATCATTTTGAACTGGCAGTTTTCTCTCTTTGATTCATTTAATCTTTGTGAACAATACGTTGAAATTACGTAGTAACTTATGAGGGTGAACTGTAAGTTTGTCCTTTCTACACCTGTATAAAGTTTTCAATAGGAATTTTTAATTTTTCAAATAGTGGAAGGTGAAAATTTCCTGATAAGTCTTTGAAAATTCTGATTTCCTCCAAAGAAAATATCTTTTGTTCAATATTTTTTCACTATAGTTGAAGTAAATTTTCAAATTGCACTTTTTTGTCGGCACCTTCTTTTGCTACTCTGGCACTGGAGTGAAAAACAAATCACATAAACTGTGACAAAGCAAATATGCGACAATAAATGAAACTGCCAATAACCACGTCCATTTCACACACATGATAAGAACTATATTGTGATCAGCTCTTCTGTTTTATTTAAACAATTGTAGCTAGTAGCAGCTCGACTAAAAGTAACCCTAGAATATTTCTCATTGTCAGTATTCAGTGGAAACATCATTGAAGTTTTGAAATGTGAGTACATAAATTGCTTTATTGCATTATTGAGTGCATTAATTGCTTTTTGTAAACTTCAGAAACTTCAAATTTAAGAGGAACATATTCAATTTTAATTCCTTTAACTCATAGCAAAAAATAATGCTTTAATATAATACTATCCTGGAAAATTTCTTATTTTTAAGGAACCACTTTGAAAATTATATTCTGAAAATTGTTGTTGCATCATCGTTATAGTCTAAATGTTAACTTTGTGTCTTTTTAAATAGAACAATGATAGAGCACCAAGGAATATATATTAGCTTTAGTTTCATTTCGAATTTTTCTTAGCTTCTTTTATTTAATTTTCCAAAATAATATCAACTAACTCCTTCACAATTGGAGGTATTGTTGAATTTAGTAATATAATTCAGTTGAAAATTTTTATCTATTCAAAATTTATAAATAAATAAAATTGATCCATAATAATAATGGAAATAGTTCTGTATGTTTCCATAGATCATAAAACATTGATCAAATTATACTTGATGTGACTATTGACAGTGATAAAAAATTGTAACTGAGAGTTTCACAAAATAGCAACCACTTATTTTTATTGATCAAATAAATTGCAATGTATACGATGCGAGTACCACATAATTTATATTATCTATTATTTTGAAGACATTTGTCTGAAAAATAGTTTTATTTTCAATATTTTATATAGCAAACAGTTTTATTTTCAATATTTTCAAGGTATTTACGGTACTTATATTTATAGTATATATTTAGGTTAGTTATAAATTAATATTTAATATTTCATAAAGTCACGTTACCTAACGATTATTATTTTTCTTTCAAAATAATTCTCAGGTTTTTTCGAAGCTTCAATATATTCAAAAGACGAGGTGGTATTATCGAGCATTTCCTCAATCATTCCCCACACTTTATCCACATTTTGGATAAATGATCTTTGGTCCTAGAATCGTGTACCCCAAACATTTTATTTCGAAATCATTCAGTAATTTAACGTATCCTGATTTTCCCCAATTATCGGTGAGTTCCATCACATATTTACCAATTATTTTTTTGATATTGGAAAAGAAATACCTGAAGATCTTTGGCATAACTCTATTAATTTCGTTTTCTTGGTTCCGTGTATTATTGGAGTGAGAAATCATTGTATAGAGTGTATAGAAACATGAGTTTTACCCAGTATCTGTCGCAAGGCCATACATAAGATGTGGAATGCTTCTATGATATTTTTGTGACTTCCGCAGACGAAGATATCATCTCTTCTGGTATCCGAACTTCTGCTAACTGAAGAAAGTTGATGAGACACTATTTTCTTGTGAATACATTTCAAACTGAAATTGACACTTTGCTGTCAGCAAAAGTATACACGAGTTCGAGTTGCTAAATCTATTTCAGTACTCTTTATCTGAAAGATTGAGAGAGATAAATTCCCCAAAACTATAGAGACTTTTGAACTTCAATTAGTTCGACACATTTAGAGTTTTAGTCATCTAAAAGTCCCGCTTGAGGAAGCTATTGTAAGCGAAACACATAGTGAAAGTCACAATAAACTCTAGTACGTTTTGATATGAATTTTGATCAAATGTCTGTTAGAGTACTTAGGTTCACTGTTCACAGATACTCATAAATATCCCTTCAGGAATATTTCACATTCAGGAAACTTTTTTTACGGCACTTATACCCTGAACCTATTGAAACACTCTCCACACATCAGACCAAATACAGTCTCTCGACACACATTTCGATAACCAAGTTAGCATCATCAGGAGATGACTAGAAATAGAACTAGACCAGTTCTAGTCATCTCCTGATAATGCTAACTTGGTCAGTGAACTATATTGAATTTTGATATCAAAAATAGCTAACTTATCAATTACCTTCAAAAACTGCCTCTTTTATCGCAAGTAATTCGCAGCACATTTTATCATGATCGTTTGAATACATTTTTTTCATCAGTTCGCCTAAAATGTTTGTTATAAAATTCTTCCTCAATAACTCTTCACACTCATATCAGTAGTAATGAATTGTTTTCAATAGTAAAAACAGAAACAGAATATAACGTTGAAAGATGAAAAATATGAGTGGGTAATATTACCAAATAATAAGTGCACACTTTGAATAAATCAAATCCACAACTTACCAAGTTTTTTTCAAGAGACAAATTTCGTCACTGAAACATATTTACTTTCATTCAAAATCCTGTCCCAGAAAGATACTATTGAGTTTTTATTCACTCAATCATTTTTCAAAAAGGTTTATTTATCAACACAAAAGAACTCATCGATAGAAAACTCTAATTTCAATCCGATTTTATCAGAATATAATCAAAAATGTATGTACACCATGAAAGATGTTTTTAATCAACAATCTTTGCATTAAGGACAGTTCAAAATATAATCAACAAGCTCTGCATTAAGGACAGTTCAAAATAGTTTTCTTCAGTATTCAGAAATTACTATTTCTTAAGTACTAAGCGAACATAACTTGATTGGTGTTCGACCAAGTACCTTCGACCTATCACTTCTTTTTTTCGTCCAAAAAGTACTTTCATGTGGTGAAACTTGGAAAACCAGGAAACAAGAAAAAGACATTATTTCTGCTGTACCATTAAAAATGCATGAAATTGAATCCTGAAATAGCTCAAATGTCAATGATATGTTCATGATAAGTTCATAGTAAAATACTAAAGATCGTAAATAAAAACTTATAAAAACAAGAAGTTTACATTTCAACAACAAACCGGAATGAATTTTATTTTAAAGTAACACTAAATGAACACTCGTCTCAGTTTTTTCGGAAAAATTAGTATGAGATAAGTTGAAAATATTTTGAATGAATAAAAAAATCTTCTCCACTCAAGTCGCCTGTGGGATTTTCAGATTATAATTCGATGTATGGCCTTTTATCTTGGTACAATTACGTAGCTTTAGTAGTATTTACATCTTTCAACACTATCACAGACCAGAAACGTAGGTGTACACAAGCGTTTGATGCTTTAGAAAGCCAAATTATACTTTTTTGAAATATTGTGCAGATAATCTCGAATCAAACTAAAATTAGCCACTTCGTTGAGTTACATTTACTTCAAAGAATTTTTATTGTTCTATCGAAACCTATTACCAGACCATAACAAACAGAAATTGCAACTTATACAAAATGCCTCCATGAGATTTATGTGCTACATGTAACTCCATACCTATTCAGATAAGATCAGTGGAATGCTGAGATCGGAATTGAATATAAAATATCATTATTCTTTCATGTAAGTATTTTTCAAACTGAAACTCCTAATCATTTGTACGAACTAATCAGGAAACTAACCAATAATCACTCTGTTAGTAAAATATTTTTCATACTTTTCACCTAATTTCTTCAATAACTTATTTATTGTTCAATACTTCCATTCGGAACACTTTGAAAACTTATTAGCTGCTCAGAAATAAAGAGAGAAATTTTTTTTGAAATCATTCCTAATATCTTTTTTTTTATTATTCTTCATGTAGTTTTGACGTTTGCTGGATAATTTCTTCTATTGTGAAACGAGTAGTATATAATATTTGGCGACCCCTTTCCTTTTTATGAATTCAACTAATTTTTGCAACTTTCACCTACCTATCATTTTTAAATATTTATATCTACATAATATTTACGTCAATATTGAAAATATTTTACCAGTGATTCGCTTTATCCCCTGATCTACTACATACTACATCATGAGGTTAGTGATTATTGGGTAAGTACACCGAGTACACGACACAAGCCATAAATGAAATACTAAATCATTTGCAATGCACAGTTTTCCTTAATATTGCTTCGAACTGGTATGATCTTGATATGAGTGAGTAGGGGATGAAAAGTTTCACTAAAGACTTCTATGATCAGAACAAACCATTCAATAGAATGATTCAGTAAAGCCTATAGACTAAAAATAAATCTCAATATTTCTTACCTTTTCCTTCACGTTTTGGATGAAATATATCACGCCAATCAAAAACTTCATGACGAATATCATCTTATTTCGATAATTTTGGAGAACAAAAGGTTTATAAGCTAGAATGATAAATTGGAAGTTTCAAAAAACTTGGTACCTACTTCTTAAAAGTTCAGCTCCTGTTAACCGTACACAAATGGTAAAATATAATTTCATGTATCCCAATTTCAAAGAAATATTGGTTGGACAAAATTACTTTTTGAGACGGACATACAGAATGACCACATTAGTTATTGTATTGATGGTAGTTTCCGGAAGTGCCACCATAAGTCCTTCTCTTTTTGAGAAAAAAACTTGATTGACTTTCTATTTTATAACATGAACGACACCGATGGCCCGTCAATAACTTACAAAAAGGTATGTTCTATTTTTTCTTGGGTAGCAATATGATACGCAATGAGTTTCTAGGTTCATTCAATCGTACAGCGGCAAGCAGTACGTCAGAAATGTGAAGTAATGTGTGAAATAAAGATATTCTATTTCACAAGCTTTCATTTAACTTGAAATGTATGTATATGTTTATGTATGTATGTATGTTAGTTTCAGTCAAATCTTATCACTGACTTTTAAAGCAGTTATCCTCAACTGATTGAGCTCAAATTTTATGTGAACGGTCAGTTTGAATGATAATGCAAGTGACGTCATTTTTTATTCCTAATGGTGGACCTACACAGATGGCGGCGTATTTAGTCCCATCTTCTTCTGATTAAAGAGATAACGGCCACCACTTCCGGAAGAAAGGTCTATATGGGGACAAAATATTATCAAACAGTTTATTTAAATTATTCTTAAATGGAAAAAAGCTACTGAAGATTGACAAACTGCCCTCCTGTATTTGTATTTCCGAAAAGAGTATTTGTAATAAAATTATCTTGAAATTTTTATGTAAAATCAGAAGAAGCAAACAGTCTGATTTTTCTCACTTTATACAAAACGTATACAGTGTGTAAAAGGCGAATGGAATAAATTCATTATTTCGGTTACTGTACATATTTTTAAAAAATCCTCGATTTTTTAAATGGGAAGTACAGGTTTGTGATATATATCTCTTCATTCTTTATTCAAAAATTGTATGGATACAAGTTTATTGCAACAATTAAAATTATGTGGTTTCGGTAACCACATTCGGTAACCACATTCGATAAAATACACCCAAAAACTAAAACGTATTGAAATATAGAATACGAAAAAGAACTATGATGTTAACGAAGTAGATGTTCGAAATGTTCACCGCGAACGTCTTGGCAACATCCTAATCTCAAATAAAACTGTCTTCTACTATTATTAAACATTTCAGGCGTGACCGCCCTAATCGCAAGCGTTATTAGTTCTTTCAAGTCATTCAAATCTAAAGATTTAGTTTTTAATACATTGATTTTTAAATATCCCCATAAAAAAATCTAATGATGAGAGATCAGGTGATCGTGCTGGCCATTCAATTGATTCTCGCCTCCCTATCCATCGATTGGGAAATGTTCTATCGAGGCATTGCCAGACATTAACTTGGTAATGTGGTGGTGTTGTTCCATCCTGCTAAAACCATATCGTATTCACTGGAACTTGAGGGTTTCGTTGATCATGACATAAATTTGCTAAACTTGGAATGACATCATTTTGAAGTAGTGCCAAATAATTATCGCTATTCAAGTTGCCCTCAATGAAAAAGGGACCAATGATATGGTTCCCTACAATCCCTACCCAAACATCAACCTTTTGAGGATTTTGCATGTGTTCTTATCTCATCCAGTGTATTGCAATAAGTTTTGAGTGTATTTTATCGAATTTCAGTAACCACATGATTTTAATTTATTTTATCTCAATTGTTGCAATAAACTTGAAAGCGATAATATTTTTGAATAGAGAATGAAAAGACTTTTCAAACGATATATCACAAGCTCATACTTCCCATTTGAAAAATTGAGAGTTGTACCTGTCATTCGACGGGGGTTGAAGGTAGGGGTAGTATTTTTCCGTTGAAATATGTCAAATTATAGTTTAGATTTGAAGTTTTTTGGAATTTTTCAAAAATATGTACAGTAACCGAAATAATGAATTTATTCCATTTGGTTTTTACACACTGTATAAAGATGGAGAAGTAGGGAGCCAAAAAGCTTTTTCCCAAGTTCCTTGAACATATTTTCACAATATTTCTAGTTATGAAAACAAACTGATTAGTCGTAATGTTTCAGTTCGAGTATTATTGCAGAGGAAATCCTCATGATATGAAAGTTTTCTGAAGTCAATAATTCTTAATAGGTTATTGATATGCTTATTGTGACCTCCGCAACATCAACAATCTAATATTGTTTACACCACTTCATTATAGTTTTGTAACCATCATTCAATAACTATACGAATAACTGTAACGTGAGTGGGGTTACAGTACAAGAAAGAACACAACAGAGACTTCGGACTTGAACGATAAGGGTCATTTACGGTTGAATGTATCTTTTATTGGTGTTTGATAATGAAACATTCCTTGATCTTTCACCAGCTGTCGCTTTATTAAACAATATTTTCCCTGTGTCTGAGTGGAATAAATAATTTTTCCACTTAACCAACTCCAGTTTCAGAATATCAAATCAGTAATTTTAATAAACCAAAGGACCTGTTTTAAAAACGATCAATATGATATTTTAGTGCATTCAGTCAGAAAATAGTAATTTTCTTATAGGTGGTACAATTCATCAGTTTTTCACCGACCTCCAGAAGCTTATATATCTTCGTTGGTATCTCTGGAAGATGTAGTTTCAAATTTGTTAACTAACTGTAATTCTTTACATTTTGTTAGTGATCTCAATATCAACTCATTCTTTATGAATTGGCTCGTGTAAATTTTTACAAATTTTACAGCGCCATGATTTCTTTCAAGTAATTAATGCACAACTATTAGAATCACTGCTGCCAGTAAAGTCATTATTAACATCTTTGTTACGACGAATAAGAACAGAATATAATCAACTGATATTCTGGACATTGATGAAATTTTCAATCATTTATCTATGTCTTGTCGAATCGATTCATTGCAGAGAAAAATTGAGCATAAAAACGTCTGCTATAAAGATTTAGAAATTTTTTATAGAGATGATTTTGAGAATGATTCACGAATGATGAATTGTAATATCATATTCAATTCATGAACGGGGGTTGAATTTATCATCCAACAAAAATTTACTAAAATTATCAAATTTACATGCGCCGATGAGGAACATCCGTATTACAAAGCCACTTGCACAGTGGCTAACTTATTATATACTTGTAATATCAGAAGGATTATATTAAGAATCAAAAGGCGCAAAGAAAATTTAAATCCATGAAACCTTTAGTGAACTAGTTGAGATATAGGAATCTTCATAATTATATTACTGGAGCTATACATCGATAAAAGAGCTTACTTCGAGTACATTCTGAAAAATAAAAAGACAAAAACTATCCTTTATACTTTGAGGTCGTTGGATATTTTGAAACAAAAACAGAATGACATGATTTGTCACTTCTTGAATATTAACCACCCATCTTAAACAGATAAATACTTGAAACTTCTTGATAAATACCAGAACCGATATGATCCTCGGCTGTATTTTTGTCAAGTGTCACCCATTCAAGTCAGACAATATCTAGGTAAATAGTATAAAAAGTACAGCTTATCAAATATAGGAAGAGGTTTGAGAATTTCTGATCTCTTTCTCTTTCGCTAGTACCGTACAATCTAAAGAGAGAGAGAGAGCAGAAATTCTCAAACCTAAGATATTGTTACGTTTTTCCCCGTAGGATCACCAATAATTGACTATGCACTGAACAATAACCATCGTCTTATCAGATCACTTCGCGTACCGCACTGTCACTTTCACTTACTGTCCTGATGAGCGAGTGGTTGGCAATCGAAGGTGATGGAATGTTCCTTAGAATTTCATCGAAGCGACGGTAACGGTATTCTCGTCACATCTAGACTACCGACGAACATCGAAGATTCGTGAAACTTCATTCATTCATTCGGAATGAGCGAGCTCTTAGACACGTCACAGTTGGTTTATGGTCACCAGTGGCGGCCGGCGTCTTTGGGGCATGACTTATAACAATATGTTGAGAATTATCTCATCTATCACATTACATCATAAAAATAAATCAAGTTCCATCAGTCTGGAAACAAGCCATTTTACTTCCCGTACCAATATGTGATACTTCACGGAACTGTCCCACTTAAGGTCTATTAGTAAATTACCAGTATTGTCCAATGTTTTTGAGCTAATTCCGAAGGATCCAATCAATCACTTCCTTCACGAATTTCATATCAAGTCCAATCTGATTACCGTTGGTTCTCTTGGATAACAGGGAAGCATTTGATATAGGGTGTATCCTTAATGATATCATTAATTTCAGGTGGTGATTACTTATCATGTTTTATGAAAACAGTTCATGAACGTGTGTCCTAACTTGCTTCGTCTCCGTCTCAGTTTTACTGAAAATATTGTTCTTTTATTATTAACCCAGAGTTATTTTCACCGATTTTGAATAAACCACGCGTGATTGTTATAAGTAATAAAGGGCTTCTTATTGTGAAATTACATTTGAAATTTCAAATCCAGTGGCGTCGCAGAGACTTTCTTGATCGATATTTATGGTAAAAATAATTATACGCCACTATTTTCGCCAAGTTTGATATTATTTGAAATGGCTAAACTTCATCGAATCAGAGTCAGTGGCGTAGAAAAGGAGATTACACATCATTAAAGTTTAAAAATGTGTTTTGATATTCGTCGAAATTTGAACAAACTGTGAAATGAAAATCTGTTTGTATAGTAGATGGACGACGTATTCAAACTGCTAGTTAATTTGTATCTTATCCGGAGAACAGCATAAATAATGATGAAAAATAATTCAATCAGATGCTCGAAATGAAAATCCTGATTTGCAATACAAGCATCAAGTCTTCTTCTCTTCGAGTACCGCACGCATTCAAAAATTCCTGGGATGTTGCGTGTGACATTAGAGTTATGCATAATTCTATTTCTCAACAAATTTTCATAACTGTTGTCGCAAAAACAAGCAACAGAGGGCTCATATATGAAGATCTGGGTGGCCATGGTTGAGGTCCCCCACAACCTATCCACTGGTGAGCTGGTGAGATATTCACGAACGGTTACACTGAAATGAGCAGGTGCTCTGTAGTGCATAATCCAAATATTTCGTTTTACTATACGTCACACAATTGAAGAAAATGATGACCTATGACATGATCACCAAAAATTCCCACCCTGACGATTACCGAAAATTTCTGCTGAAATCCACTTCCTACTGTAGCATGGGGATTCTTGTAGACCCGAAAATGATTGTTATGGAAGTATGATGGCATCTGGCATCCCTTAAAAAACTTGCCTCATCTGTTCACAAGTGAAATTGGGATTTTGTACAATTCTCGTAACAACTGTGGTATTGCTTGTGGAATGGATACAATAAATATTGTATGCAGAACCTTCCAAACACTTCGATGAGTGACGTTGAACTTTGCAGCTAATTTTCGGGTACTTGTTGAAGACGCTGTCAACTCTAATAAAAAGAAGCCTCTTTTTACTGCTAACGAACACATCTAGTTTCATTACAATCTGTGAAAATACTTTTGAGTTAATAATAAAAGAACAATATTTTAGTTAAACTTTGATACCCTGTTACTCGGAAACGATGCAAGTTAGGACACACGTTCATATAATAATAATGATAATAATAATAATAATAATAATAATAATAATAATAATAATAATAATCTTCATTAACAAATTAGTAATGAATTCACAATGATCATAAAAGATTGTTAATGAGAACAAAGTATGAGAGGCCGATAAGTGCAACACTTATTTCAGAATTGGAAGGAATTATTTATAAAATAGGACCATTTAGAATATTCATATATAAATGGGTTTGTAATCTGGATCAATGATTGAAATTCAGAAAAAAGAAAAAAAGAGAAAAAAATATTTTAAGTACTTACAGGATATTTATAATAAATATAATCGGTAAGGGCTGGTAAAATTGATTAATAATTATAATGTAGAATATGAGTCAATCATTCAAATATTATAATTATTTGTATAAGCATAAAATTTTACGATACAATGTAACATTAATAATAACATGAATAATAACATTTATTGTAATAATACCAACGATATAGTGTAGCACACACAGTAATGAATCTAAGATTTACATAAATAAAAATCAGAGATGCAATTTATTCACATATTATGGTGTTTAAGCGGAGTTAGTGATCGTTCTAACAGATTCAAGTAAGTATTTCTTCGGATGTTTCTTGAAAGAATGTATATTCATGAATAGTTTTATATTTTCAGGAATGTTAGTTTACAACTTTCGTGCGAGATAAGAATAAGATCTTTGGGTACTTACTTTAGACATAAAAGGAATGTCATAGTATTGTTTTTGTCGTGTGTCGTATTGGTGATTTGGTAAATGACACTGTTGTCTATGTGAATGGTATCTGATACATGAGTTAAGATAATACAATTGTCTAATATCAAATATTTTTGTTTCTACATATAACGTATATATGATCTACTTTTTTTTCATAAAATATGACAAGTAATCACACCCTGTATAATGTATATACAAACAAAAATGACCTATCCGGCCATAATCATGCAATGCCATAATAATAATTTACAGCCGTAATCGACAATGCTCCATATTTTAAAAATATTTTTATAGCGATGGTTTATGGTGACGGATTCTGTTTTCTGCTGATATCGAAGTTCAAGTGTGTAATGTTATGTATAAAAATAAATAAGTTCGAATAATCTCAGTTTGCATAAGTTAAGTTCTCTGACAAAATCATAAAGAAATGGTAATACTGCTTCCAACACCCTCTTAGCGAACTAAGAATTTTACTTTACTATGAATTAGCATCAGAACCTATAAAAATGATAAATATTTCTGATTAAAATTTCTGGAGTAAACTCACATTAGTTCCAATGGTGACAAAAATATTTTTGGAAATATTCTCCATTCCATTTTCAATATCATTATGAACATCCTGCCTCGGAAGACATCGAAAAATTACAAAAAACTACTGAAATGAGTACTCTGATAAAAAGTGACATTGTCAAACTTGATCTATTGAAACTCTTTTCACAGAGCACTCACCACGTTTCTATTTCATCCAGTGTGCATAAAAGTGAATGAACATTTTCAAAATGAAATATTAGTTTCGTTATTGTGGGCTCACTTCCCCGGACAATTTTTCTTTGAGAAACTGGCATTTTTTTAGACCTAGTACGGGAGGAATCACACCGTTGTTGTCGTTGTAAATATGAAAATCTTGGTAGGTATGGTTTTGATAAATGCAGTTGATCATTACTATAGCAGCTTAATATCGACTGACAGCTATTTGACATAAAATCAGTTGAGATTTTGATTTTTGAAAGTTTGCATGGTTTTTGTTCGCAATTATCGCAATAAAGAATAGGAAGCAGCAGCGATAGTGAGTTTGCAAAGGTGCCTTACGAAATTTCCAATGCAGCAGCTAGCAGCAGCTGCTGCTGCACATTCATTGACTGTTGTCCAGGTTATGACAACGTTTATGATTTATTCTCGGAATGAAGGGATATGAAAAAATGCACAACTTTTACAGAGGATGTGATATAGGCTTAATTGGCGGATAAATTTGAAACTTTGAAATCCACTACCTTGTGGAGCATGTATGTTAAAAAGTACCATTTTAGTGATTAAAAATGTAAACATAGCCATTTTTCCAAAAGGTATGGCATTTATCAAAAAAGAATGTTAGTTATAGAGTGAAGAAATCAAAAGTCTTCAATAGCGAGCAGATTAACAAACTCATTACGGAAAAAAATAATGAAAGATATCTATTGCTAAGCTACTTTCAACAGAATCTCACGATTGTAAGATATAAAAGTATCAACTTTTTTTTAATTTATTTTCAGGTAAAAAGAATTATTGGCTTAGCCGGAGCGTGTAGACGGAAGAACTTACAAAAATATCAATTCATCTAATAAGCGACAAGAAATAGATGTTGCTTGTGAAAATATCAGATTCCAAAACACATATTGCAAAAAATTTTATTGTAATAGTTATTGTAATCTCAGATTAACAATCGCAGAATTTTTAAATTTACCCAATACTAAAAATTACACAGGCTATAGCATTCGTCGAACCTCAGCGACGTTATTTGCTAATAATTGTGGAAAAATCACAAATTTGAAAAGACACGGTGGCTGGAAGTCTACCAATATACAGTATGTAAAAGCCAAATAGAATAAATTCATTATTTCGGTTACTGTACATAAAAAAAATCCCGAAACACGTCAAACTTAAATCATAGTTTGACATTCTTCAACGTAAAAATGCCACCCTTACCTTCAACAATCAAGATAAAATAAATTAAAATCATGTGGTTACCGAAATTCGATAAAATACACTCAAAAACTAAAATGTAATGCAAAACGAAATGAAATGAAGAATAGGAAA